>APFE030274846.1:0-47307 GCA_000404065.3 Pinus taeda
TATCTAGTATCACCTACTCTAGTCAGTTGTTTTTGGGTTAACCCTTGTCAGCTTATTCAAGTAGAGTAAGGTGAGGGGGAAAACCTTAATAGGGACATGAGAGGTATAATAAAATACTTCTCTATAGGAAAAACCTCTTCTTCTATCAATACGTTGGGATCCCTATTTCGCCTTTGAAATGAATAAGTGCTATGCACAATTATGAAGAAATGAAAAGGGAAAAAATTCAAAATGAAAAATGAATAAGGCGAAAGAAGAGAAAGGCTTCCTACATAGAGAGGTGATGCAAGTAACTCCACCGGGGTACTGGACAGGCTCGCTGGTAGCAGAGCCATGCTTGTGTTCCTATGTGACTCCACCGGGGTACTATCTAGGCCTGTTGGCAGCGAAGCCACACCAGAAATGAAACTAAGACACTGATGACTATTATGCTTGTGCACCAATATACCCCTCAACCCCAATTGAAACAATTGTTTTGCCTTGGATTGGAATGTGTGTTAATCGAATAAGAGCTTCGCAAATGCTATCTAACAATCAGGCTAGTGTGAAACCAAGACGAACTAAGAACTGAACAATACTTCTAGAGGTGTTAGACTTGTTTTTAATGAAAAAGGTCCATTTAGAGAGCTAGAGTTATACCAGTGTGTAACTAGCCTTCTCTCCAGAAATTACAAAATTCTGCCTGGAAGCCTACTAGGCTCCAGAATTGCGTAATTCTACTATTCATGCTTCATCCAAAATTTTTGCAATTCTTCCTAGCAGGGTTCCTCAGCACACGAATTGCACAATCCTGGGCAACAATCAGTTGCTCTACTAAAAAATTGCATAAATCTCCTAGGAAGCCAACCCAGATCCCATCCAGAAATGTGCATTTTCTCCCAGCAGTTAAGCAGCCTCTTGCATGTGTGGTTGGGTTGACCAGTTCCTCCCAGGACCAAGGAAACTTGACTTGCATGCATGGCTTGTTTTTTCCTAGAACAGAAAAAGGCAACATGAAAAAAGAATCCCTTTATTCAGGGAGCTATTTTTAGCAGTCAGAGGTTACATGAAAATATCATTTTAGAATTTCCCTCCAAGTGTCGCTTTTTCCTAGATTTGTGGCATGCGCGTCATGAGCCCAAAGTTATTTATTCGACGCATCATAGCTCATTATTTCACATCGATCTTGGAGCTTTGACATCCCACATCACATCCATGAATCTTTGACACATCCGAGTCAACTATTCACATGTAAGTGGTCTCGACTTGTCTTTTTCAACATTAGTGTCGCTTTTTGTGTTTTCACTTGTGTGAGCGCTGTTTGCTTGATTTATTTCAATGCTTGCCATCATTTGCATGCATACTAGCTTTTACTAGCACCATTTCAGTTTTCGTTGCTATCTCGCTATTGTCGTATGCATCAAACTGTTTTGCATGAATAATCGCTGATTCGATGACTTGCTTCACCCACATGCATGTTTTTCTGTTTTCTGAATCTTTCATTCAATGTTTTTATGCATGATCAATCACTTCTACTTTCACTCAGTATCAACATGCATTCGCTTTCACATTTTATTTCAGTTTCCTGTCGACGAGTTTGGCCAGCCTTCGCCCGGACTCTGCCTCACCAAGACAACATTGTGCAATATAGAGAAGGAAGGATCTGTCTTCATCTCCATAAATGTGCATTTCTACCCAGGAACTATCCTCCAGGACTATTTTGCACATTTTTGAGGGAAAATAACTCATGGCCCAGAAAATTACGCAATGCAGTCACTGAGCCTGCAATTATTGCCAGTTGGAATTGCGCATTGCGTAATTCCAGAAGTTAGCCTGGATTGCACATTGCACAAATCCTGCAGCGAGTCTTGCCTCCCAGACAACCCAAACTACCTTTTGTGCATTTGTAGTAGCTAGTCACCCAGCCTCCAAGAAGAAATTGCATAATCTTTTCCTATCAATCCCCTGGTATGTGTTATGTCATTCCTGAATTTGATTTGGTATTCGCTGACAGATTTCTTGCCATGCATGTCGCTTTGTCTCCAGATATTTCAGGTGTTCATCTGCCTCTTAGAAGTGCAGGTCCAATGGCTTCCAAGAGAGTAGGATCAACGGACACTGATGGAAGTGAAACTGGAGCAACAGTTGAGAAAATGTCCTCAAGTCTACCGATTTATGAAGATACCAATCTGTTTCTAGACTAGGACATCATACTGAAATGGAAAGAGGTCAATGAAGCATTTGCAAGCACTTTTGGGGAAGACCTCTGTTACACTGAAATTTGTCACCATGACTATCTGCAGTTAATATGGCTCCATCAATAGTCATATTATCCTCCTTGTCAAGCCTTATACCTCTGCACTCCATGTCAAACTTCAAAAAAGAGAGAAAGTCATTAAAAATCATGTTTATCTCTGGGTACGCAGGTTCTCTCTACCTTGCCTGCGTGTACGCATCCCAAGCTCATTGTACCTGCGTACTTGTACGCTCTGCAAGTCAAGGGATGGGTGCGTACTCCTGTAAAGGTAAAAAGGCGCGAGTTTCATCTTAAAAAAGTTACTTGTGGTCACTTCTAGAGACCTCTAGAAGAGTGTTTGACGTGTATTGAGCGCCTCCAGATGGTTCATGCATCCCTATGATAGAGGAACTTATCCCATCAAGAGAGGAGCTACCCCATCCAAAAGAGGGAGTATCCCATTTAT
The DNA here is from genome assembly GCA_000404065.3 of Pinus taeda. Classification (NCBI taxonomy): domain Eukaryota; kingdom Viridiplantae; phylum Streptophyta; class Pinopsida; order Pinales; family Pinaceae; genus Pinus; species Pinus taeda. The sequence goes on from APFE030274846.1 coordinate 2,682, forward strand.
GTTGGAACTGAATAACTTCCTCTAGAACACTATAAATACAGGCCTTGGGCCAGAGGAGGGGAGGTTGAAAGCTGAACATTCCAAAGGGTAGATGCTGCTAGAATTAGGACTTCCATTGTAAGCTTGTGGGGAGAGATTACCATCCTTTCTTGTTTCATTTGGAAGTGGGTGAGCTTTTCAAAGTAGAGGAAAACTCTTGCTGGACCCTGGGAGGAACTTGCACAACACCAAGGCTCAGGTTGTAATGGTTTCTTTTTTGTTTCCTTAATACAAATAAGTCCATTCTTCTCAATGATTTGTTGTTAATGAATTGTTTCATATACTCGGTCTATATGTTGAATATGCTTTGTTTTATGGAATATTTAGGTGTTATGTAATCGTTTGATTGTTAGTGTATGCAGGTTTCAAAGTGAAGGAGGAGCTCATCTGGATCAACGAGGCTGGACTGCTACAACGAGCATTGAATTTGAGGTAGGATCGAAAAACACTTGGCTTCTCATAGAATAATGTATGTTTAGAGAAGGATTGCTCTTAATTGTCTTGTTTGTCACTAGAGAGTCTTAGACTCCTAGGGAGGTTAGTTTTGTCATCAAAAATAACTCTTTCCGCATAGAAAATAAACAATGCGAGAGCATAACACATAAAACACATATACATAGAGATTTTCCCTTGGATCCCAAAAGCAAGACTACCATCTTGATTTTTTGTTATGTTCCTTTCAATGTTACAATACATATTTATACATGTCGAAGCATCCAATACCATGGACCGAAAACCATCATGTCCAAAACCGTGGACCAAAAACCATCGCGTCCAAAACCATGTGCAAAAAACATGCACAAAACCATAGGTAGGTCCACCCAACCTAATATAGAGTCCAAAACCAAAATTTTCCTACACCCTGTAGAGTGGGGTTACTTGCACCCCTCAAACCCCCTGTGACTCCCCCCGCTATGCAATCGACGAAACGAAGGGGGGGCTCCGCCCCCCTTCTAACCCCCCCAGTTAAGTACGTGGGCTAGTCATGGAAAGAATATAACACAACCCAATAGCGCAGACTTGTAACGTGGCACTTTACCAATACAAACACAGTCTAGTCATCAAAATATACTCCTAAGAATTTGTGGATGAACTCTTTAAACACTACAATTATAAATCTTGAAAAGATTGCGGGCGCATTTTTCATTCTGAATGGCATCACTATGTATTGGAAGAATCCCCATTCCGTCATGAAGGTTGTCTTTGTTATAGCACCATTTACCACCCTTGGTATTTATGATGCTTGGTTTATGGCCTAGGGCAACCCCTCCTTCCAGACTTGGTCCAAATATTTTAAAAACAATGTTCTATTCCCTGTACGCTACTTTTCCATGAGATAAAAGCATGTACACGTGGGTTAGTCAATACCCAACCCACGTATATGTGTTAAAACACTTAAAAAAAAATAAATTTCCTTAATTGTGGGCAGAGTTCACGAGTTTTACCTGTTGATTATCTCCTAGTGCCTATGGTCCAACTGTTTCCCAACTAAAAAAATAATTGGGAGATGTATAAATAGACTTCTATGGGAAGGCCTTAAGGAGGAGAAGAGATAGAGTTATTACACTGAGTTTATCCCTGACTGAGTCTAAAGTATCCTTGTGCTTCATGAACTTCCCCAAGTTTCAGGAAACCCTTGTTTCCTTGATTATAGATATTGTCCCTCTTGCTTGAGATATCATGGTATTGGTTATGGAAGGAGGTTGTTGAAGACTAGGACTGGACGTATCTGGAGGACGGTTTCGCTTGGAGCTGAAAGAAGAATTGAGTGATTTTTAGGTCTAGAGAACATCAAGAGTTGCAGAGGGTCTAAACCCTGCAGGATCTACCCAAATAAAGGACATCTGGGTATGGTCAATTTCACATAGTTTTTTTATATAAGAATTTTTCCTAAGTTGTATGAGTGTTTCTTACTGTAGTTTTCTTTTGCTCTGTTGGGTTTCCAACCCAAATCCCTAGGGTACTTATTCCCGTAACAAAATTGGCGACTCCACTGGGGATAACAATCTTGTTATTCCTAGTTTAGGTTGTTTAGTGTTAATCAAGGCTCAGTGTTTGGTTTTCTTGTTGTTACAGTCTTATTTGGTCCACTAGAGTCTCAGACCTTAAGTCTGATCTTTTTGATCTGGCTTTGTTTCTTATTTTTCTTGCAAAGCTTTGTATACGCACTTTACTTTGTTTATAGTAGTGTACACATGCTTGTTTCTATGAAGTGAACTCGCGTATACACGAGTTTCCTTTATCAGAAGTGCGTGTACACGCCTTTGTACTTGAACACAGTCGCGTATAGCATTTTTTGCATTGTTTTTTCAAATCTCTCTACTAAGAAAGATTTGTTTCTTGGTCTGTTTAATCTCTAAGTGGTAAATTTATATCTGAAGAATTTCATTATTCTGCGGTCTTACTATTTTGAAGTCTCTTTTGCATTGAAAAGATTTGGCCTAGGTTTGCTTTTAAGTGAGTTTGCAATTTGTGTTTTGGCACACAAGACTTCGTACAGAGGTTCTTGATTGTTCTAGCCCTCTAGAATAGGAGATTGTTTTCAATCTCAGTGTCAAGCTTGATTTTTGATCTACTTGCTTTGCTTTCTGTCATTTTGTGGCCTTATAGCTTTTCTTGCTTTTTGGAAGTCTTTTTGACGAATTTGAAAGTATTTATTTCCTGACTTCCTTGTCAGTTTGTCAAGCTCTTTGCTACTGTTTGGGTCATTTTAGTACAAGTTGAAGCCTTTTTGTTCAAGTTTTAATTCATTGTTGAATTTGTAACTTGCGAAGACTCCTTGTGCTCTTTTTTCGGTCTTTGAGTTTTAGTAGAATTTAGAGTACTTTCAAAAGGTTGTTTTGATTATTTCTTGAAAAAGAAAAGATCTCAAAAAACATTGTTTTTGTTTTCTTTTGCCAAGTTTGATTTTAGTTTCTTTTGATATTTGAAAGTGAATTGTGATCTTTAGGGATTTGTCCTTCTTGTTTGGAGAGAATTTCGTATTGAAAATTTGTATTCTTTTCAATACTTAAGTTGGCTTATTTATAGTTATAAACAATTGATTTCGTTCTTTTTGGAGTAATTTAGGATCTTGCATCTTCATTACACTTTGCATTAGGATAGTTTGCATTATTAAAGCATCAATAGTCTTTTTAGTTTTTGTATGTGTGAAATATGTTTCAAGAAAAGAAAAGAAAAAGTTTTTTGCTTTATAGAAGTTTCGTAGAACCCACATAGAGATCTCTTTTCATCGAAGAACAAATGATTGCATTCATGTAGTTAGTTTTTCATTATTTCATTTGTGTCATACAAACACCATTGGTTTCACTTCCATCTATACCCTTGACTTAAAAGAACAACAATTAAAATCAAGCGCTTAATTAAAATAAACTAGAAATTTTGTATTTTCATCAGAATACACCAACAAGTTTAGGTTTATTAGGGCCTTGGATTAGGTAAGAGGAGAGTTAACTCTCCAAGGCTGCTCTAAATTACAAAACGTAGAAGTTTGATTAAAGAGCGAAATCCAATAGCATTAGGGAGATTGAGAAAGCTCCGTGACTGGGAGTAAAGAACGAGGTTTAGTGAAGATAAGGACGAGAGATACCCCTCTCTTACTTTTTGGATCCTACCTCACAACTGTTCCACCCGGCTTTTCATACGAGTTGGTGACCATAGTTGCATATCCTAGGAATCACACAGATGGCCGTGGAGAAGAATCCCGTGGCACCTGAGGTTGACGTTGCATCACGTTCAACAGTACTTCTAGAGGGCACCCTTGCAAAGCTTGGGGGCTTGCACTGGTAAAGGCTGTTATCTAGAGGTCAGCGTAACTACCTCTGACACCTTCGCTAGTAAGCCTGGGGTGTAATTACCCCAATCTATTTTTAGGAGGCCCTCATTATTAACTTTATTTTATTTTGGTGTCCAATCCTAATCACCCGAAGCGGAAGTAATGGAGAGTTGTTTGATTGCAGATATTTTTAAGGACATTTTAGTGAGTGTTCTATGCTCCTAGTTGGCCTAGCCTTATAATTCTCTTGAGTCTTTAAGTAGATATTTTAAATAATTCAAAGTGGCTGACCGACTATCTCGACGGTCTAAGATACTTCATGGGTTTTCACCTACGATTCCGGAGCCTTCTCCTAGAAGGCTTAGGAGTGATTTTGCTAGTGGTTTCCAACTAGTGGTGGCAGGCACATCAGAGATTAATCCTCTGCTTGGGGGCGTCAGTTCACAAGATAGACCTGGTACCAGTAAAGAGTTGGAGAGGAACACACCAGTTATTTCTTGAGTACTCTTCCAGTCAGAAGATAGTATTGAAGTAGAATAGCTCTCAGAGTCAGTTGCGGCTCCGAATTCTCCTCTCCTAGCTGACCATCCAGACGTTTTGTTATACGTTGGAACTCCGACTCACAGGCCTTCAAGCCCAAGTTTACATACATCTATCCCTTCGATGACCACTGTTGGAAGCATGGAATCTATGATGAGTGTTGCGGGCATGCAGACTCCCATATCTGTACAAGGGGGAGGAACTATTTCCATCCCTTTTAATATTCCCAGCACAACTATATTTGGGTCCACTTCCATTTCTTCAACGAGTGGAAGTTCTCAAGCTACTGCATCTAGTTTTGGATTCTTCCCTTTTGGAATTCCATATCAAGGTATCCCTTCAGTTCCTTTGAATATACCATCGATCGCCTCTACATCCATGATGAGTGGATCAACTTCTTTTCAGGGTTTCCCATTTGGAATTGGTCATATACCACATTCCAATCCAACAGTAGGGTCAATGCATTTTCCCTTTACAAGTCAAGGTAGTAACCACTTCCAGAGTTGGACAAACCTTGCAGTTAGTGGGGTAGGAGCTAGGAATCAATCTTTTGGCCAATAAGGGAATGTGCTGTATTCTTCGGTTAATTCATTTCAAAGTTTTCCACCCTTTGATAATGCATGGAACCCTTGTCAGCGGTTGTCAGCTCCTTCAATACTTCATTGGGGGTAACTTCACTGGTTACGAAGGATTTTCGGCAGCGGTTGGTCAAACTCCAAATTTTGTTGGACCACAAGGATCATCTTTTGGTTAAGTAGGCTCTACAAATTACTTCGGGCAACCTGGTGCCTTTCGAAATCCAGGTCATTCTTTCCAAACCTTTGGGAACCCTGCCCGCTCTGGATGGAATTCCCAAGGTCCCCCATGACTTCATTTTCTGGCCATGCTTAATTTCCCAAACTTAACTAAATTGACGAATGATCCAATTATATACAATCCGGCTTGGCCTCTGGTCCCAACTAAGCTTCCCTTGGATATTCCAAAATTCGAAGGTAAGAATGGTGAAGACTTGGGCGACCATGTGACCACATTTCACTTATGGTGCTCATCCAACTCCCTGATAGATTATTCAATCAGGTTGAGGTTATTTCAATGCACCCTAACCAAAAATGCAGCCAAATGGTATATAAAGTTGCCAGGGGGCATCTATACTTCTTTCACTGATTTGGCTAATATTTTATTGAACCATTTTTAGTTTCCTGTTCGTTATGAAGCTAGAACTGAACTTTTGGCCAACTTTCTGCAAGACACAACAACTCACATTTCGGATCACATCTAGGAATGGAGAAGGAGAAAAAGGCTTATCAAAGTTGAAATTCCACCAGAGTTCCTTCTCGAATGGTTTCTCAAATCATTACAACCTGAAATCTCAAAGGATGTTTCTCTTTCCAGTGTTTATTCGGAAGAGCAAGCTATTTTTCGAGCCCAACAATTAGAACTGATATATTCTTAGTCTGGGACTCTTCAGAAAATCTTACCTGATGCTCCTAGATCTAAGGTTGATTTAGCAAAACCGAAGCCAAGCCCTCACACCGATGGTATAGTTGGATCAATTGACGCAAATATGGTGAACCTTTTGAACCAATTGCAACAATTGTCTCTACAAATTGCTTCTTCTAACTAGGCAACATCGTCTACACATTCACCTTCCTAACCTACCTCTATAAATGTCGTCCAGGCATCTAACCCCAAAGGAAATCAACAATCCGATGGGAAGAGGAAGGGATGAGGTAAGAAGAAAAACCAAGAAGGGAAGGGCAATGAGAACAAACCCAGCAATGGTGCTAGTGAGGGTAGAAAAGAGTCCAAGAAAAAGGTTAAGTTTCCATGCAAGTTATGCAAGGGATATCATTTGACTCACCTCTGCCCTAAGATACAAGATGCTCAACGCTTGTTAGTGCAGCAAGGGTCTTCTAGCTCCCAACCTATTCTGACTAACCCTTTTCCCCAAGGGCAGCAATTACTTGCTGGTGCGAACTCAAACATTGGTACCTCTGTAGGGGCAACCAGGAAGGGGAAAATTCCTCAAATGTTTATATGATGAACTCTTATGTTGAAGTTGCTACACAAGCACATGATTATGGTGAAATGAAAACATCTAAAGCTAAATTTGTTCCCAAAACCACAAACCCACTTCATATTGAGCGACCCTCTACTGACTCTATACCTCGGACACCAAAAGGTTTCATAAAGCACTCAACTATTAACCCTAATGCTAGGGAAGCCCAAAACTACTCAATTGTAGAAGATCTGGCTCAAAGTCCTTGTGTTATGTCTACTTTGGAGGTACTCCAATCGTGTCTTGCTCATAGAAGTGCTTTGCTTTCGACAATTGGGGTAGTAGATCCAAATAATTCTTTAGTGCTCACTTTTGATATGTTGAATGTCAAAAAGAGACTTCCTCACCATATGGCTTTCCAGATAAAGTCTACCTATCGAAAAACCAAAATTTTTCGGATAGTTATAGATGAGGGAGCTTCCACATGTGTAATGTCTATGTCATGTTGGAAGGCCATTGGATCACCTTCAGTTGTTCCTTCACTGACTCTCTTGATAGCATTTGATGGACATTCTCATAGGCCACACTGAATTATCCCGGCCTTTCCTATATGTGTTGGGGGAAAGGTCGTAAATATTGAGGTGGAAATCGTTGATGCCAACCTAGATTATAATATCCTCTTAGGAAGATATTGGATTTACGAGATGGATGCCATAGTTTCATATTTATTCTACATCCTTTGTTTTCCTCATGAGGGGAGAATTGTTAAAATTGATCAGTTATATTATTCTCCAAGTGACTCCCACGCAACTTCTGATTCTACAGTTCCATTGGTGGACAATCCCGGTCAACCTATTGAAAATTTAGGAGTTGGGATGTACTCTTCATTAATGGGTATATTTGATCTTCATCCTCCTACAGCTAGAATCAATGAAATTTCATCTTCCAGGGGCCCTTCATGAAAAGTGTTCTTTCGAACTCATTATTTTTCGGATCCTTGGACCTTACTTTCATCTACCACCACATTAGATGGAGGACAGGTTGGTGGAATGGAATTTCCCATGTCTACAACAGAACTTAAATATCAATCTATCGTTAGCTCTACAGACAACCATCCCACTCCTTTTTCATAGGAGGAGTTAGATGGTGATGTGGCTTCAGCATGGACCCTTGACTCTACTCCTACTCTGGATTGCTTAGATACAATTTTACCATCTGAAGAAGCAATGTTAGAAGCAATGATGGGTGTAGATCAACTATGGGAAGATTTACATCATTGTTCATATTTTCTTCCTCCATTGCATGAAGTCGAATCCAGGTTCTCCAATCTGCTTACTAGTGATGTTTGTATAGTTTCAAACCCTTTGGCTCCAACACAATTATTTGTCAAAGGTAATATGTTGGTTATCTAAAAAACTGTACCTATAAACATCTCTAGGAATCCTAATGTTATAGAAAATGTCTTCATCCGAGCTGATTGTTCCCCTGAAGAGATTCAAATTTACACCAACCTCTTTAAAGAGTTTCGAGATGTATTTGCTTGGTCTTATGAGGAAATGCCTGGAATTGATCCATCTATAGTCCAGCATGAGATCAAGACGTACGAAAATGCCAAACCTATTCATCAGAAGCTTCGACCAGTCAATCCTTAGAAAGAAACAACTATTAAAGCTGAAGTTGAAAAGCTACTTAAGGTAGGTTTCATATACCCCATTCCTCTAACAGAGTGGGTTTCCAATCCAGTCCCGATAGATAAAAAGTAAGGAACGATCCGAGTATGTATCGACTTTAGGGATTTGAATAAAGATTGTCCAAAAGACAATTACCCCATGCCTTTTATTGATCAAACTGTTGATGAATTTGCGGGTAATGAAATATTTTTGTTCATGGACAGATTCTCTAGTTACAATCAAATTACTATCCGTCCAGAGGACCAGCAGAAGACAACATTTATTTGTCCCTGGGGCACGTTTGCATATAAGAAGATGCCTTCTGGTATTAAAAATTTTGGATTTACTTTTCAACGGGCCATGTCTTATGCTTTCCATGACATCAAACATGTTATCAAAGCATACTTGGATGACTTAGCTACTCGCTCTTGAAAGGGAATTGATCATCCCACCCATCTTCGGTTAGTTTTTGAGAGATGTCGTTTTTATAAAATCCGGTTGAATCCAAATAAGTGTGTTTTTGCAGTCACATCTGGTCGGTTGTTAGGATTTATCATATCGACTGAAGGGATTCGAGTTGATCCTTTCAAGGTTGAGGCAATAATTCAATTGTCTCCCCCATCTTGAATTTGTCAACTTCAAAGTCTCCAAGGAAAGGCAAATTTCTTAAGAAGATTTTTAGCAAATTACGTTGAGATTACCAAAGGATTTATGTGTTTTCTTAAGAAAGGAGTTCTATTTTTATGGGATGACTTTACGCAACGATATTTTGATGCCTTGAAGCAGGCATTAATCTCTGCTCCATTGTTGAGTCCACCAAATTGTGGTAGAGATTTTCTTTTGTATCTCGCTACGGCAAAATCAACCATAGGCATGGTTTTGGTTCAGGAGGATGATGCTCTCACTGAGCATGTAATCTACTACTTGAGTTGAGGCTTAGTAGGACCTAAGCTATGCTATTCTCCTTTAGAGAAATTGGCCTTGGTAGCTGTCCATGCTGTCCAGCGACTTCGTCATTATATTCTTCTACGCAAAACATTCATCTTAGCGGCTGTCAATCCTTTTCAGTTTTTCCTCGGTAGGCGAGTGATTGGGTGCAAATATAATAAATGGATTGTTATTTTGCAAGAATTTGATCTCGAGTTCTTATCAGCCAAATCTAAGAAGTCATTGGTTTTTGCGGAATTAATTTTCGAGATGCCTTGTGAGGAAGCCATTGTTTATGAGGAAAATTTCCTCGACGAACATTTATTCCTCGTTTCTTCACAAGATCCTTGGTACAGAGATATCATTATATATCTCTAGAATTCGATGTTCCCACCTGCTTCCTCCAAGGATGAGCGTTGAAAGTTATGTCACCTTGCCAAAAACTATGTTATCATTGGTGATAATTATATTGCAGAGGGGTTGATTCAATCCTTAGGCATTGCTTAACTTTGGAAGAAGTAGAGTTTGTACTTAATGATGGTGACAGTGGAGCTTGTGGCAATCATCTATCAAGGCTCGCAACAACCCAGAAAATTTTGCGTGCTGGCTACTTTTTGCCTTCAATTTTCAAAGATTGTATTGAAGTGGTCATACGTTGCCACCCTTGTCAAATTTATACTTGAAAAATGCACGCGCATCCAGCTCCACTTTTTCTTGTTATCATTGTCAGTTTATTTACGAAGTGGGGCATTGGCTTTATTACTTGTAATCTTCCTTCGGCGGTGAATCACAAGTACATCATTGTGGCCGTAGACTACTTTACAAAGTGGGCTGAGGCCATTCCTAATTACAAAAACGATAGTGAAAAAACAACCTTGTTTCTCTTCAATTAGGTTATTTCTTGATTTGGTATCCCAAGAGAGATTGTCACTGACCATGGAAGTCACTTCCAGAATCAACTGATGATCGAATTGGCTCTCAAGTTGGGCTTCTGGTAGAAGCATTCATCTCTGTATTATCCTCAAGCCAATGGGCAAGTCAAAGCCGTGAATAAGTCCCTCAAGGCCATTCTGCAAAGGACAATTGACAAAAATCCCTTCAATTGGCACATCATGTTGTACCTGACACTCTGGGCATACTGAACATTGGTGAAGACTGCCACCAGTTTTACTCCTTTTCAATTAATTTACGGGCTCAAATCTATTTTTCCTATCGAATATGAAATTCTATCCCTTAAGCTAGTTGTAGAACTTCTTCCAAAGACGTCTAGTCTCAAAGAATGCCTTGTTCATTTGGAACATATCGATGAGAAGCGTTGAGATGCCGTCATAATAAACGAGGCCCATAAGAAGAGAGTTAAAACTCAGTATGATAAAGCTGTCCATCCTCTGGTTTTTTCTAAAGGCGACCTTGTCTTAGTCTATGACCAAGACAAAGACGCCTTGGGGGTAGGCAAATTCAAGTCTATGTGGTATGGTCCCTTTTTATTCAAGTGATTTTTGGGGAAAGGGGCCTATGAGTTGATTGATTTTGAAGGGAACAAGCTGGCGGAGCCCCAAAATGGGCTCTACCTTAAAAAGTATTTTTCTTATGTTCTGACCGAGAAATTGCTTGTTTGTATATATTGTATTTTTGTACATATTTTTCTTTCATTTTGTGATATTGACATTTTTTTATATGCTTTCGCAGGTGTTGATGGATGACTTGATATATTTCGGATTCGCCGATGGTGCTATTTGGCACACTCAGAATCTTGCTTCTGCAGCTTTGGTGATTTATTATCCATCTGGCCATTTGATGGTGTCAAGGGGAGTATGTGTTGTCCCACTTCAAATAACATTGTTGAATATACTGCCATTATTAATTTACTATCCGAAGCAATTTCTTATGGGATTGATTTGTTGGTAGTTTACTTAGATTCACAACTTGTGGTGTCACAATTAAATAACAATTTTCAGGTTTGTGATCCTTATTTATATCGCCAATTTTTTAGAGTGAGAGTGTTGCAACGATCATTTGTTTATATTACATATGTTCACATTCCACGATCTGAGAATTCATTGGCAAACTCTATTACTAATGAAGCATTAGATTGGCATATTAATCATTCATCAAATTAAGGAAACATAAAAAATTTGAATCTATATATATATGTCATAAAATCACCTGTATATAGATAAAGTGTTCAAAATATAAAAAATTGGGACAAAATGCCCTCAAAATTTGGGTTCATGCCCATAATAATGTGATGTCTGTCTATTGACCCAGCTTAGGATGAGTGGCTAAAAAGTTAACTACTGCATTGGCTACACGCCGAAGCATGCAGACCCAGTCCCGTGGTGCTCCTACCACATGGCACTGCATCTCCTCAGGTAGATCCTCTATGGCTATCATAGGTACCTAGTGAGTCAGTGTCACCAAGTTTCTCTGAACTGCATATAGGACTCTCTCTATCTCAGCTGTGTTGGGTTGTGTTATATTCTTTCCACGACAAGCCCACGTAGTTAACTGAGGGGTTAGAGGGGGGGTCACATGGGGTTTGAGGCGTACTCGTAACCCCACTTTATGGGCTGCAAAAATTTTGGTTTTGGAACCTATGTTAGGTTGGGTGGACCCACCTATGGTTTTGTGCATGATTTTCGCACATGTTTTTTGGACGCGATGGTTTTTAGTCCATGGTATTGGACACGATGGTTTTCCGTCCATGGTATTGGATGTTTCAACATGTATAAATATGTATTGTAACATTGAAAGGAACATAATGAAAAATCAAGCTGGTAGTCTCGGTTTTGGGATCCAGGGGAAATCTCTATGTATATGCGTTTTATGTGTTATGCTCTCATATTATTTATTTTTGTGTTTTAGAATTCGTATGCAGGTGATTTCTATACGAGGTTAAAACCTACGTTTGGTATCAGAGAAGTTTTGGCTTCAAAGGGACGCCTTTGTCGCTGAGGGGTTTCGCTCGGGCTTGTGGTAGACCCTGTTCAGTGGGAGATCTACGAGATCGATTCTGGTGGTGAAAGAAGATGGTGAGCAGTGGAAAGATAGAGATCAAGAAATTTAATGGTCAGAGTTTTGAGTTGTGGAAACTCAAGATGGAGGATCTGTTGGTGGATAAAGATCGGTGGATCGCGGTAGATCTAGGTACTAAACCAACAAGAGTGTCCAATGAAGAATGGAAGAAGTTGGATCAAAAGGCAAAGAGCACAATACGATTGTGTGTCTCAGATTCAGTATTGCTGAATGTATTAGGGGAAGCTATGGCAAAGGCTTTGTGGGACAAGTTAGGGACTTTGTACCAATCTAAGTCTCTGGTGAATAAACTCTTCCTACGGAAAAGGTTGTATAACTTGAGGATGGAAGATGGAGACTCAATGATAGAGCATCTGAACGCATTTAATACTATGGTAAGTTAGTTAACATCTGTTGATATTGAAATTTAGATGAAGATAAGTGCATCAATTTGTTGTGTTCTCTACTAGATTCGTGGGATAGTCCGGTTATTGCAATAGGTAGCAATGCAACTGCCTTATAGTTTGATGAAATAGTCTCATCCTTGTTGACGAAGGATATGAGATGGAAAATAATGGAGAGCCAGAATGGTGATGCCTTGTCTGTACGGGGACTTGGATTCACCATAAGAAAAGCAAATTACTGTGTGTATTTTAAATTAATTGGTGACCATGTTATTTATATGGTCTTGTATCTGGATGATATGTTGCTGGTTGGAAATGACAAAGAAATTATCTAGGATTTGAAGACCTAATTGTCCTCCAAATTTGACATGAAAGATCTTGGTGCTGCAAACTATATTTTGGGCATGGAAATTAAAAGGGATCGGACAAAGAGGAAGCTTTGGTTAAACTAGAGGAAGTATGTCGAGAAAATATTGTAGAGGTTTAATATGCAAGATAGTAAACCTCTTCTGCACCTCTTCAACACCTCTTCTGTGACGCCTGTGCCTCGGAAATCCATAAGGTCTCACTAGACCCACATCTAGAACATGGTCATTTTGTTAGTATTTTGTCCCATAAAAAATATTTCTAAATTCATTTCATATTTAAAAAAGAAAAAATGTTAAAAATTTACAAAAATTTAAAAAATTGTTACCTATGTCTCCCCATGCTGCGTTTGGTGGCAGCACCAAGTCTAGATCTCCTCGAAAATCCATACCAACATACGGGTAGTCGTAGACTGCAATGATCTGTTGGTCCCACTACGTGAAAAACTCATCATCAAAATTTGTCCTAGGCACGTCCCCGCCTCCAAGGCATTTCATCAAGTCAGCCCATCTACCCATCCGAGGATCTCGAGGGCTACTGATGGAGACAGATACTTTGGGACATAGCCCAGGTACCTTCTCAAAGAAGAATGAGCATAATATAGTCCCATATCCAAAGTTCTTTGTCTAACCCTTCTGAATAGAGGTCAATTGGCTCTTCATTTTGGTCAGAAGAGGCGTGCACCAGTCAAAAACTGTGGTAAGGCATTCCATTGCCAGGCTCATGGACACTCATGAAGCCTGGTGTAGTGAAGCTGATCCATTTACCCTCGTAATAGTAAATAGCATAATCCTCAGAGATAAACTATTCACGTGTTTGATTAGAATCTGACTTCAAATCTTCTCCGGGTGTCCAAGATAGTATATATGTACATAGTCTTCTACTAAAGTACTACTTCTTGTCTTGCCAATTGAATGCATGACCTCCCCACTTCGGGAAAGACTTGTAATAAAGTAGACGTCTTCAACCTCAATCCATAGAGGCATCTGATCTATCATGAAGGCATCATCCTCTACACTCCAGTAGTGGATCAACAGTTCGAGCAGGCTTGCGTTGGCTTTCATGTTTAGCAATTTGAAGAATTTCAATAAGCCACACCCTCTCAATGCATCTAGTGAATTTGGTCATTCATTACCTCATTGTTAATTGTGGTATACTCTCTTTCTCTCCATGTGATGGTCATCCTGGAAAAATTTGATTTTCAACTGTTAGTTTTTGTGTTTAAAAATTTAACTCACGTACACGTGGGTTCCCTTTACACATAGTTACGTGTAGGCCATCGTATACGCAGGTTGATCACATCCAACCCACGTGTACGTAGATTTGATGCTATCCTTTGGCACGATCTTAATCTGATGGTACCCTGAGAACCCATCAGTGAACAAATAAGTAAATGGTGTTGGAAATGGATCCTGAACACATGCATCATTGAGCTTTCTCAGGTCGACAGATATTCTGATTTCACCTTTCTGTTTCTTCTCTTGAACAACCATAGGGCTCACCTAATCATATTCTTCTATTGGCTCAATAATTCCAACTTCTAACATTTTTTCCAACCCTTTGCGCACCTTCTCCTTATACTTCAGATTTACGTGATAGGGTCTCTATTTTATGGGCTTCACATTGTGTTTTAAGGTGATATTCATCACTCACAGATCCCCTACTATTCCTTTCAGTTCTGAGAACTTGGTGGGAAACAAGTCTTGGTACTCGCATAGTAGCTCCGCAAATTTATCAACTGTATCTTCATCCAAATAATCACCTATCTTTGCAAACTTAGGTTGTGCGTCGAACCCAATGTTTACTTGCCTAGTCTTCAAAGGTTCTGATATATCAAGGTTCGCTGATTTAGGACCTTCAACCTCACATTGTCCTTCGATCTCCAAAATGTTGATTTTTCACATATCTTCTTCTTCTTCTTCTGCAGTCACATTGTAGCACTCCAACACATAACGCAATTGGGTACTCCAGTTCGGTTGCGCCCATTTTACCAACTCTTTAGGCGTTCTAAAGATAGTGGCCTTAATTTCTTGGAGCGCTTCATCAATGCACTCAAATCCATCCTCAAAGCTGAAATTTAACAAGAAACTTTCCCTTAAGATATCCCATTCGACCGTCCCATGGCGTAGCTTTGTTTCAAAGTACCAATTCATTGGAATAGTATCTAAGGTGTGACATAAGATATGTACCCATTCCAGTTGTGGCTCTTTTCCTTAAGCTTTAGTCCACTGCACCAAGTGTTTGTGCGAATCATCCTTCCCATTGTATTTTTGAGTCATACAAGTATTAACATATCCAAACCTTAGCTTCATCATTTGCCTATATTCCTTCCAATTAGCGAAACTATCCTTATGTGTACCCCACAAATGGGCATGCATAGCACGCAACACCAGATCAAGTGCCTGGAATCAATTTTCCTCAGGTACCTCCCTTTCAAACTCATCTAAAAATAAATTAACATCATTTAATCCATAATAATATGGAAGATTCCTTACCTCCATTGGTACACACCACAACGATTTTGTCATCATATTACAACGTAGCGTAGATACTTCATGCAATCTATTCTACTAGTGTTCGATCTCTTCATCTGAGTTTGAGGTGTAGGAGTTGTCTTTATCCCATATGTTCTATCCATCTGGAGTGGGATTGATCCAATCTTTGTCATGTGCAGTAATCTTGTATATTTGATCTAATTCATCTTCCTCCACATAGCCACGGACTGGTTCAGTGTACCACACTCCTTCAACAAGATGTAGTGGCACAATAACCCTAAGCGCCTTCTTTTCAAATGTCATTATTTGCTTCTTCAGATTAATTACTACATCCATGTCAAAGGCCTAATCTATTCCTTGTAGTGCAGGGTAAGGGTTGTTGTCATCCACAATTTCAATTACTTCAAAGTCAGCCTGAGCACTTTCTCCTTCAATGTTTACTATTACCCCGTATAGTGGCCCCATAGGAATGATCTTCTACTAATTGGCCATATGTAGTTGTACAACAGACCATTGTAGCATACACCTCCCCATCCTCTCCCATGTCTGTTTAGGTAGTACGTTCGCATTAGAAACCAAATCCAGGATGACTTGATCCATTTCATTTTCTCCAATCCATGCAGTCAACCTCATCTCACTCCTTGATTGCTTCTTATGTTTACCCAATTTCCTCACAACGTGCCATTCTAAAGGAATCTTAATTTTTCTTGTACAATTGTTGATTAGCTCATGGAGACCTTCCACTACTTTCTTATCCCTCAACAACTTCATACAAGTTTTCAAGAAAGTGGCTAATAGCGAGGCATCCATGTCCTTCACTTCATTGTCTCCTACTGATTTCTCTTGACTCCCTAATGTAGAAGCTTCAACAAATTTCTTCTTAGCTTCCATGAAGGTTTCTCTAGCCCAGTTTAGGTCACACAAGACTTTCTTTTTAGCAGCCTTGTGCACCCATACTTTGGTATCTGGATGCTTTCCTTTATCTTCTCCTATTTCCATACCACTGCACGTTACGATATTAATACTGTGATCTTCTTCGTGAAGCTCCACCCTCATCATCTGAATGATTTGTGTAGGATGTTACACCTTCTTTTCCTACATCTTAGCTATCAGCACTGGGAAATCTTCTATCACATGATCAAATTGTCGGCAATATTGACAAGATGGATGCGTTGGATCCTGATAGTCATGTGCAAAATGGCCTGCTTCGCCACAGTTGTAACAAATTATTTGTCCATGACCTCTACCAACCCCTCCTCCTCTTCCTCTTCCACGACCTTGAAATCCTCTGTGCACTGCACCCACACCCTGATCTTGAGGCTGATTTTCCACTTGCATTCGATAGATAGGGGTCTGCTCCATCATTAATTCATAGCTTTGGTAGTTTTTTTCATCATGTCCAACCAATTTACATAAAGTACAAAACAACTGTTGCAGTGTTTGAACAAAATTCTGCAAGTGGTGACAATTATCGGTCGCGTGCTTCCCAACTATCTAACAAATAGCGCACCATAATGGTACTCTCATGCTCAGTTGCGCAATATTCTTAGGTTTCAAAGGAACAAGACATCCTCCAATCAAACAATTCTCATAAACAGGGTAGTGATCATTATCATGTCCCTTGTCTTTACATTTTAAACACCATACTTCAGCGTGCACCTCTGGCTAAGCTTCCTTCCCTATTTTCAAGCTTTGCAACTCCATGTGCAGGCTTACCAGCTATGACCAAATTCGTTGCACTCCAATGTTCTTATCCTATACTAGCAAGGTTTCTAACCTCATTGCAATATCCATAGCCTCCGCTTGTGTTCCTATCTTCTACTGTGATAATGGTAATCTCATATGAGACAACAATGAAGCAATGTACTAGTCTCTGTGTTGATCATCTGTGATCTTCATAGCCTTCCAGATCAAGAATTTTAGCCTCTAATATAAATACAATGAGGACTTGTTTACCCTCTATTGTATTTCCTTAAAATCAGTTATAGACTGTGCCTGAGACTTAGGCTTCTTAAACTCATTGTTCAATGCCTACTGAGTCTTTGTCATCGTCGCACTAGGTCTATCCTGACAGAACTTGATATACCAAGTCAGCGCCCTATCCTGCAACGTTGTGACCAACTGCACTTTCTTTATATTATCATTAGTAATATGTTGCATTGTCCACACAACATCTACAAGAAACCACAATTGTTCACAATCTTCGCTTCCTACCCCTTTAAAGATTGGCATGTTCATTGTGTTCTCCACGTTGAATAGTTGGTGTGGAGATGGAGATGAGGGTGAGGGTGTAGGTGTATGCGGCAGAGGTGGAGTGGATGGGTGAGGTATCCTTGGGATACCCTAACTTACTATCTGCAACACACTTCATGGTGTACTTAGAATAGTCCCTTTTTCATTGCTGGAAGAAGATCCTAACAACAGACTGTATTCTGAGCCAGATTTCATGTTCCTTCTAAAAGGTTTTCTGCTTTGTGTAGTTCCAAACATCAAGGTAATGGCATAACCATTTTTTCACACAACAACATCTTAATCCAAGTTTTTAGAGATTTTAAGTACTTACCCCGCGGTCCCTTGAAAAACCTGTGTTCGACTTCACTATAGAGGATGGTCGTATCAATCACAAGTTCAGTGACAAATCCTCCTAATATGCAATCAATCCAGTGATCAACTACCTGCGCGATTTTATTTTCTGAAGCTTCCAAGCGCCTCACCAATTCTGGCGTCCACACAATAGGGCCATCAAGTCTCCATGTACCTTGACTGTCTGCTAATCTAGACATCCACTCGTGAAGTTCGCAAGTGAAGAAATAGAAAAATGATTTAGTTTTGTCTATGTACAGGTATCTATTCAACCACTTCTCCTTGGATAACCGCAAATTTCTATTCTCTTGAGCTACAAACACATGCAACTTCTGATCGAGCCACTTTTCAATTTCCTTCTTAGTAGGGAACCATTTATTCAACATCACACATTCCTCAGATAGATCTTGATCCTAGCAATGGAACCATTTGTTGGCCTGATGGGGCCTAACCTAGGTTTAACTTTTTCTGTGCTAACCAACAAAAACCTAACTGAATGCCTTTTCGGAAACAACTCGCGTAGCGCAGGTTGCAGTCTCACCTGACACAGTATTGGGGGATGCTATAACCAAGTTTCTACATCCAGAGGCCTATGTGATGTGTTCCTGCAGCTTTTATGGCTTAGATATACCTTCGTGCAGCTCTAACCCTTCTGAACATATATCTAATGCAAATATATCTAAACATATTTCAGATCTTCATGAAGGTATCTAACTACTCTTAACATGCATAAAGGCTACAAATCTACTAGTTTCACACAGTAAACAAGAATTAATTCATGTAAAGTATATCATAGAGCGAAGATATATAAACTTAGCAAAAGTAAATAACAAGACACAGATGCATCAATTTCAGCCCAAAACAGTCTTTATTAAGTATAAGCGTTCAATTACAGACTTCTTTTCCTTGCACACTCCATTATAGGGGCCCATGCACTCAACCTGTGGACTTACCAAGGTCTCCGGGCACTCAGCTACAGGAGACTTCCCCTTTCGCCTAATTACAGGAAACACATATTTCATGCCTTAGCACCTTGCCCTTACAATGATTCTTCTCTACAAGTTACTTCCTTAAACTCGTTATGACTCATCTATTTATCAAATTTTCTTTACAATACCATGGTTCACACACCATGGGCGGGTCTCAAAACAACTCTATCACCTACCCAACTAAAGGACTAAATCCCCTTTTAGTTATACTAGCCTTGCGCTTTACTTCCACATTTTGCGGACACTTTACATTCATTTAAAAAAAGGAACTACAAAATTTACTCAAAATTGACTCAATTGACCCCAAGGAACCCTTCCCATCATTAGTTACAAAGACGTATTTATTCAATAACACAGGGAGAAAAGCCTCTTTCTAAATAAGGACCACTTCCTACAATAAAAATGACTAACGAAGTCTGAAATCCCTTCAGTCTAGATTTTAATTTAGGCTTAAGCATGTGAAATTTTTTCTTAACATTAATTGAATTGTACAAAGTTTAAATTGTATTGCAACCTACTACAAGAATTGATACTTAATGAAATTTGTCAAAAATATATTAGGACAAATTTTCACTCATCAATATTCTCATATGATGTCAATGGGGTATCTCCATTCAACATAAAGGATAGAAAATTACAATGTCTTGAAGTAGGCCTTGACCATGTTTACTGTCTGGAAAAGACATTCAAGAAAAAACAATGTCAATTTGGACATCAGTGACAAGTCTGTAACCAAAATTACCTAAATTTGAATAGCAGTTGCAACTAGTTCTAAATGAGATTGTTTTCTTTTCTTGGAATCAAGTTAAAAGTGGACAAGTGTTGTGAAAGTTACTGTAAATGGAAAATAAAATTAAGGATTCATTGGATGTTATTATCACTATAATTTACAAACAACATGAAAAGAAAATCTAGAAGCAACCCATTGGGGAAACATTGTAACTTCTGTTGCCATTGCAAAAAGTAGCAAAGAAAAGGCATGTTATTTTTGTTTTTAATTGATAGAATGATTCAATGTAAAGAAACAATGTGAAAAGCACCACTAGTGGGTAAGAATATACAATATTTGACAGAAAATGTATAAATCTTATTTGTAACAATCCCTAAGCTTAAGTAGAATCCATCTTTGTTGGTTTTCCCAATTGGGTTGTCAGAGTAATCTTGGTTGTTCATTGAGTTTTTAATTGTTGTGTGGTTTTACTAATTAAATCACTGGCTTGAATTCCATTAGTAACTGCATTTCCAATGACCCAAAGGTGCAATGGCGGGATCATTGGTTAAAATAAATGTTGGTGCTATGTTTAAGTGTTGTGTGGAATTTGTAACTTGCCTGCATACATCCCATTAAAGTAGATTACCCGTTACATTGTTTGCTACGTTAGTGATTTCCATGTAAACTACTACAACTCAAATTTTCCCTGAATACACATTTGGTTGACCTACAACATTAATTATTCATTTATGATTTTGCATGTCCCTTATATTGGTTTTAATGTTGTGCAATAACATGCTACAACCATATATTTCCAAGCCAATTCACTTTGGAATACATTATAGCCACCACATGTTGATGTAAATATTTTATAATTGTCTAAAATTATGTTTATAAACACATACAAATTATTCCTTTGTTTTTTGTTGATTAATTACAACCCCACATCCCAAACACAACAATTAGCTAGCCTGATATATTTATGATAGAAAAATCCCACCTTGATTACGATGATGTCTATGAGAACTCGTATCAATAATTGCTATTTGCTTGAACATATGTATATGTGATCTGAATGGGAAAAGAAATGGTTTTATGAGGTATTATGATTGCACACTCGAACACAAAGAGAGAATTGGTTATTTTTAATGCAACATAATTTGAATGACATCCTTGGTTCTGAAATTTCCTTGGCACCATAAGATGGTAAACCCTTACATTATATATACTATAGAGATGAGAAAAAATCACATATTTGTCTCTAATGGTTTGGAATCTTAAAAATAATTATTTTCATTAAAAATTAATTATTTTATGTATTTATAAAAAAGTATTCATTGAATCTGGTTTGATCAGAGTTAGGTTAAAAATCAATTATGATAGGTGACCAATTTGAAGACTAGTTCCAAGTTCTAAAACTAGGCTTTCCACTTAGAATTTGAGCCTGCAAGTACTCCTAAGACAAAATTTCTTTAGGTGAGTCAATCTTGATAGTTGTAACTTTTACTTGTCATTGGATCAGATTGGTTCATTTTTGGTGTCTTGACAAGTTTAACGTAGGAATGCTAGGAAACCTAGTCAAGTACTGTAACAAAGGTGTTTCTTTTTACGTTAAACTTTCTTTGGGTGAGTCAATATTGAAAATTGTAACTTTGACTTATCACTAGATTAGGTTGGCTCATTTTTGGTGTCTTGACAAGTGTAACTTAGGACTACTAGGAAACCTAGTCAAGTAGTATAAAAAATGTGTTTCCTTTTAAGTTAAGTTTTTAGGGGATGTTTTTTAAATTCATTTTTTCCACATGATGCAATGTGAAGTTTACATCATGGCCATATCCTAAAGAATCAAGATCCAAAACAACAACCTTTGAATCCCGAAGGAAATACCAATGGATATGGAAACATAGATCTCAATGGAATCTGAATTAAAAAGTAATATAGATCATTTACTCTTTCTATCCTAAAAAAATACTATTTTACTACCTAAAATCAATGAACACACAAATTAGTCCAAATAAATTGAAAGCAACTTTATTGTATATATTTTAAAAAAGGACTATAGTAATATTGTAACATACTTGTAACATGTACCTTATGGTTGGGTCATTAGCCTCCATCTGAGATCCTTGCACGCTCATCAACATGTCCATCACCTGAAACAAACCAATTGACATCAAACCATTCACATACGAGACATCAATCACCTATAGAAGTTATGTTCTAGGGGTTTAAGTCTGCACTGAACCAAAAAAAAATAGTGAAAGAAACCAAAGTTGGGTCATATTAATCCTTATTTCAAATGTTCCATTTCCATCATTTTTTTTGTCTTTTCCTTAAGGTAAAAAAACTAGTAACAAAAATTAAACCAATTGAACAAATAAATCATAACAAATAAATAAAGTAGTCAAACACAAAAAGGCATATTGATTTGAAAAGATAAACCAACATAAATCCATTATACCCCTAGACTTTTTAAACACAAAGTGGGATGGAAAATAAATTGAAACCCAAACCTCTCGATGCTTAAAAGATCTGGGGTTAATATGGATGTATGATGGTGTGTTTTAGTATTGTATTCTTTTACATTGAGGCAATGATCCACTTGTTTTTTTTTTTTTTTTTTTTTACATTGTAGACCAACATTTTTCTCATTTTCATTTGTAAACATGATACAGAGGACACATCTCACCCATATCGGGCTTTAGACTGCACTGAGAGAACACAAATAGCAAGTAACAAGTCATTCTTTCTATTATTCTCATTTTCTTTCCTAAGCCCCTTGCCCTAGCACACTTTTCTATTTTTTTATATTCCATAAAAGATACACCCCAATCTATCTAGGAGAGATATATACATGAAATCAATGCAGTAACTACCTTGCATTAATATTACCTCTTTAGCATCATTTATTGATTTATGTTTTCCCACAACCATTCCAAGTAGGATAATGCGTTCCATAGATTTGGCACATAGAATATGGTTGGTTTTGTTAATGGGATTCATTAATATGGACTTTAAATAAGGAATTACTACATCAAAATACTTGTTAAAGTGCTCATGTGAACTAGAAAATAACAAGCTCATGTTTCTGATAGGTTGATAACGAATTTGTCATAATGGAAGATATTTAAAGTATCATTATGAAGCTTCTAGAAGAACCTACGAGGAATCAACAATAGATGCTAAAGCTGTTAAAGCACCCTTCTACACCATCTTCCTTCCTTAGCACCCTTCTACACCATCTTCCTTCCATTCTAAGAAAGCAGGAGAAACAACAAAGTTTGTCATATATTTACTTGTCAAAAATGTCACAAATACAAGAAAAGAAATAAGTTAACACTTGCAAAAGAATAAGTAACTTACTCACTATACCATCCAAGTACGGCATAAAAATATCAAGCATACAATACTCAATAAAGTTGAGCACTTCTAATGTTGCATGTGCCTGCATGGTTACAAGAATACATTAAAATTATTTCATAGTGTGGAAAATGATGGACAGAAGGAATGATAAAATGCATGATATTTTGAAATTGATAAAATGTAAAATTATTTACGTCCATCCATGAAAAATATACAATATTAGAGGTTTCAACAACGAATCACCTCGATATTTACATCACTACTAACAACATAATTGTGAATCTTATGATGTTGATGTTGAACAACATAAAATAGGACAAACAATTACAAGCAGTAATTCATTGTGTATTATCCGGATAAACAATAAAAGGAAAATACAACAAGAATAATTAATTGTATGTTCATTTAACATACTCATGTTACAAACAAACAACATAATGTAAATGGTACATCATATGTTTTGGAAGACATAACAAGGTAGGAAGATAGAATCGATGTCTTCAAACTCAAACAATGTTGACTCGTACTAAGTCAACTTTGACCATTGCTCGTATTGATTGAACCAACCAAGTTGAAATTAGATTTAGCTGATTTAATAACATACTGAACCCCTCTCAGCCAAATAACTAATGAACCCCATAATGGTTGACTCAGAAATAAAAATTTAATTTTTTATTTCAAAAAAAATTGAAAAATGAAAACCTAACTCCTAAAACCTATAAATGTTGGAAACCAATGGTAATGCTAAATTCTTAAAGGAAATATCAACATTACTTGAAAATTTAGCATTGACATTAGTTGTTTCAAGATGTTTGCGAGTGGTTCCAACCTCATCAAAGTTCATATCGAAAAAGTAGACTTTCATATCCCATTCAAAATTCAACAGATTAAATTTTTTTTAGGATTGGTAAGATTGCAAAATTTTCAATGGATTCTATCACGTATGAGGGTATGAGATTGGAATTTAATCAAGAGAACCAAGCCCTTCATGTACCTTGATGTTGGTATTATTACTGTTTAAATTCTTTGTCATGGAATTAGCAAAAATGTACCCTTCGCTCAAACCAAAATCATTTTCTAGGCATGTTAAGTTTTTTCTACCATACTATAAGGCTTGGATTAGACAATTTCATCAAAATGGGGTGGTTCTAATTGAAATCCCTGAAGGATTGTGGTAGAGGCAAAGGATAAAAAAGACATAGGGTGATAATGATGATGACGATCACACTATAAGCGATGGTAAAACATTGTTTGTCAATTATGCTTGTCATTTAAATGTTCTTGCTCAACTATTCACAATGATTTCTTTCAAAATTTCAATAATTTTCTGGAATCATGACTTGGAATCCTCAAAATATAACTTTTTCATTAAAATTTATCTTTTAGTAACTAAATAATTGATATCAGATCGGTTCGAGTCCAAGTCTAGGTGAACCCTCCACCAATTCCTTGTCAAAGCCCATGTTTTAAAACATTGGTTACAATAGAAAAATTGCCATTGTATATTCCTCCTGATTAAGTCTTTTGTCCAAGGTGTAAGGTTTTGAGAGAGCAAAATAAATTTATAGCAACAAAATGATGGAATTTTGCAATGGGGTTGAGAAACTAATGAAACAAGGGAATAGGCTTGCCTGCCCCAAAACTCATATATCTGCAAAATAGGTAGGAATGTCATAATATTAATTTAGAGTTATTTCTAAATCTTTGATTTGTCATTAAGCAATGATTATTATGGTGTTAATGCTATCATACTATAATATGGCTCTTATAATATATTTTTGAAAACTGTAACTATATTAGATATGGTTGCTAGTAGTGCAGAGTGGCAATGTATAGTTGTAGACAAAACTCTAACCTAGTGACTCTAGGATTATGAAAATAATCCATAGCTCCAACAGTAGGAAAAACTTTCTAGTGATATTGTTATTGCAAATCTAGGGCTAAATCAATTAATAGTTAAGAAATGGCATTGATGGTTTCCCATCATACACGAGAATGTGGAATTTGGAATGACTTCAAAACCATCAAGATAACTTGTTCGATGTTTTTTAGCATCACCCGGTTGTAGATCTGAAAAAAACACAAATAAACATTAATACTATGCACACAGATCCATTTTTAAATTCCATAACAAAGTATATAAAGCCAATATTAAAAAATGGAATATCATATTCCAAAAATCAAAATAATTGAATATGTTGTTTAGACAAAACAATCCATATAAGTATGACAAAAAATGAAAGGATCTCTGAGTATTTCCTGCAAATGTTTTCACTAAACAAAATCATCACTGCTAACCACATTTACTAAAATCATGTCGAGAAGATTACTCATCAAAATAATCCTAATTTATAGTGGTTGTACGAAGAATCAATGGTTGCTTGAATATATTATTATCCTATTTGTGAATTTAAATAAGGGGCATTATTGTTTCATAGATCAATGAATATTGCAACATTGTTATGAGATTCAATTTTACCATGTGTTTTATTGAAAATCTAACTTAGGATTGCATACCAAGGGAAATACAAAGAAATGGATACTACACAAAGATCCCTTTTTCTTACATTTTATCAAATTCATTGGAAGTATTTCCATGTTTTGCACAACATATATTATTATGTTGATTGCATTCAAATTATTTCCATGTTTTGGAAAATATATTTTACTATATTAATTTCATTCACTTGATTACTATGCCTTCAGAAATCAAAATATTTCAATATGTAATTTAGATAGAAATAAATAAATATATTTATGACAAACAATGGAAGGATCTCTTCTTTCCTACAAATTATTTCTTCTAAAACAAAAGAGTTGGGAACATTTATTGAAACCATGTCAAGCATATTAGAGTGTTTATAAAAATGTAAACTACCAATCAAGGGATCCATTTTCCTCAAATTCTATTGGATTCATTCACAACATTACTATTTTTTGGAAAATATATTTTATTATATTAATTTCATTTGCAGGATTAAAATGTTTTAGGCATGTAAGAATCTTTGCAAAAATGTTGTATTTTATGAAATCTGTAATGAATTTAATAACAACTATACTTTTGGTAATTTTATTACTAGCATAAACTAGGGACTAAGGAACTTTTAATATATTCTAAAAAAAAAACCAATAAACTAGTACACTTGAAGTGGAGTGGCGTTTGGTGCGGGAGTTTAAATTCTTAATAAAATCATCTATCCAAGGGGTACTTTAAGGCAGTTATCCATCCATTAGTTTATTCATTTAATGCATTAAGGAACTTATAATATATCCTCAGCAAATCCAATAGACGAATATGGCTAAAGTGGGGGGTGGACGTGAGGTTGATGTAGGGCTTTGAGAAAATCATCTTTCTAAGGGGGACCTTAAGACACTCATCCATCCATTCATTTATTTATTCAAGACTAAAAATAAAAGAAAAGCTAGTGGGACTTTGGGTAACTGATATGATGGATGGATCATTAAGCCATCCCACTTTCCCATTCTGGTTGTAGTTTGTTGTTTGTTCCACACAAATGGAATCTAGAAAAGGGATGATGTCATAACTGGCATGTCGAAAGGGATAAAAACAAGGATTGACATATAAAAACATATGATTCAATGTTCAAATGTGGGTCAATTTTTAGCACAATAAATAAATCTCAGGGCCTAGCACCTGAGCTACAAGAGCTCCCTATTATGTCACACAGTCATTGATCTTGATGTGTGTTTCTAGAGTCAACTTTCTACATAAGAGAAGTTGAAAAACAAATATTCAGAGTGGTCATACCTTGGCACAACCATGTGCGATTTGGGTGAGAGTAATGAGAGCATTTTATGTTTTCACCTATCAAGATCAACCAAATACACATGAAGCAACTCAGGGGCAATGGGGACAATGGTGTTTCCTCCTAGATAAATAGCCAAAACAATCCATGAACTCTTGATAAACACTGTAATTACTTGATTCACCAACATCCTCATCTTCAGTATTGGTAGCATACCAGGCAAGAACATCCTTGATATTGAGAATCATTTTCATAAGAATAGAAAAAGGCCTACCAATGAACGGAGGGAAATTATGCATCATTTAGGGGACACACTCTTGGGCCTCTGTGAGGGTAATAATGAACTATATGGTGATATGTCAAGTTCTCTCTTCCATAGTCTCTGCCTTTGCGATCTATAGCATGCTTTAAACCATATTAACGATCTATTAGTGGAGGAACTATGGCTTGTTGTCGGCCATCTTGATAAACCTTCAGAGAGCCCCCTGGGCCGTGACCTCATCGTTCCTATTGAGTGCCTCAAAAAGTATCTGCATCAAGGTAGGGATTAGGTGTTTGAATCACTCACAGTCCTGTAGGGTCTCGATCATGTAAATAGATTTAGTTGTGGTCTTGAGGGAAATGATTCAAATATACAACAAGGAGGGCAAGGAGAGACACTGATGGAAGACAATGTGCAGGGCGAAGAGATATGGGTGGAGGTAGTCACCTATAAACTATGAGAGTTGCACGAACATGAGCAACATGCTCTCCTTAAGACACTGTTGGCTTGATGGGTCCTGACCTAGGTTCAACGTTAAATAGCCAAGCAAATCCCTACACTACTCACCCTTTCAGCATCAATCCCTAGGGTGCAGACTAAAGTCTCTCTTGAAGCAGTATAGGGGGATGCAGGAACCAACTTTCCGCACCTTGAGATGGTAGAGATGTCTCTTTTAGACCTTCACTCTGCCTTCACGCAAATCAATAAGCCCTTTAGGGCTTATCAATGTACTTCTCTTATTCGTCCTTGAAGCCTCCATGAATTTCTTCAATTGTCCTTTACGTACCCTAAATAGATAGATCAAGCACTTATGTACCTCTGTAATTACTCTTACTTCTGTATTTACTCAGATTATCTTAGTCTCATACAGTCTTAACATGTAATTATGATTATCTTTGCATAAACATATATCTTTACTTGTGTTCATATAACAAAGAGAAACATATAGATTTGCGCATCAAAATAGTATTAAAACATAAACCTAGTGTTCAACATAACATAATTGCATGAAATTAACAAAAGTAAAATACACGGGTAATTCCATAACACTTCTCCTTATTGATGATCCAGATTTCCAATACAGACTCTGACTACCCTACGCATAGAGCTGTAGGGGTCCGCGCACTTAGTTGCAGACTTCTACCCTAGGCCTCTGTGCACTCAGCTACAAAGCCTCTTACACTAAGACTCTTCGCTCTTAGCTCTCACAGACCCATAAAATTACTTAGAACTCTACAAAAAACTTTCCTTAGACTCTTCTAAGACTACCTTTTTATACATTCCCATGGCCCATGGACCAAGGGCGGATCTCATCAAGCTGACACAAACTATCTAAACTAAGGGTTGAAATCCTTTTTGACTATTTACAGCTTCGTGCTCCACAACCAAAAAATGTAGAGACTTTACATTATTTACACAAAACTTGGGCCTTTAGCCCCAAAACTTGGGCTTTTAACCCCAAAATTGACCCCAAGGGACCCATTCCCAATAGGCCCCCAACACAAATCTAGTGACTCGCCCTTCAGTCACTCTGTTGGCACGAAGATCTTGTCGCAAAGACCTCTCAGCTCCACCTGTACCACTGCGACTTTGGTGGTGCAATGTGTTGCCGCCTGTATTACTTGCTCAACCAGCTACTCTGTCACTAGCCCCATGTTGTCTTCTTGTATTTTCTGTTGTGTCACCTGCAAACTAGCCATTTTCCCTTCAATGGAGGTAGTGAGTACATAGGATTTCTCTAGCCAAGGCCCCAATTTGGCCTTCAGTACTACCTCTTTGCGCTGAGCTGCATCCACCTGTCCCTTTAATGCCTTTACTTCCTGTAGCTTTTCTAACCTTTGTATAATAGTGATGGTGCAGGACATCTCTTTAACCTCATCATATCTCTGCTGCAATTCTTGTGTGTCTATTTACAACCTATGCACATTGGGATCCCCCTATAGGTTGGTGGCTACTTTGAGCAACTGCTCGAAGAGTGCCGTGCACTCCTTCACGACAACATCTACAGCTACTACTACATCTTTGATAGCGGCTACACACTGCTCTTTAATCTCTAGTGGAGTCGAAGGTTGGGCCCTCAACTCAAGGTCTGTAATTTTAAGGTTTAGTTCAAACTGAACCTTAGCCAGCTTCTAAATTCTCACATCCACTGGCGCATCTTCAGGAATATATAGCTCTGGGACAGTCCTGCATGCCTCAGCCACCACCTTGGGCATGTGCTCATTCTTTCCATGGTGGACTTAAGAAGATCAACGAAATAATTCTTATGTACAACCAATTGAGCGTTGTTCACCTTATGCTCACTGATAACGTTTAGGGCACGTTGTTCCCGAACTCGAAGTTTGCAATTACACCATATCACAAGGTGTGAATGGCTTCACTTGGAAGCATGACCAAATTAGCCCAACCCTCTTGAGGGCACTGACAATGGCCCTATCAACTTCTACTTTTTTAGTTAGCACTCCATCTTGCAGCACTCTAACGCAGGGATGTAGCGTGCACACCATTTATGCTGCCTCTAAAGTTCCAGGTGCCAAATTAGTTGACATCACGCTACTTTGCCCCACACTAGTCTGTACCTGTGACACCTGTAGCTCATGTAGACCCATCTGAATGACACCTAAGAACTGTTGCTGCAACTGCTCAAACTGTTGTAGTAGTTCCACAGTGACATCCCTCACTGCATCGCCAATGTCGTTCAAATCACCTTCTATCAAGGTAATTGGGTCAAGGGATGTTTTGCTGCCTTGGACTTCTTTCACAACCCCACTTTCTCCTGCTCCCTGTTGCACTTAACTCAGAATGGAGTAGTCTCTGGGTCTACTCCTCCTTGCTTGGATCACTACTCTTCCTCTTCTATCTTTGGGGAAGGAGATTTATGACTTCTATCGGAGTCACGCTCCTCCTCTTTTTCGTGACCTTTTATCTGCGTTTTGGTAGCACGCTTCACTTTGCCTTTGTCCTCAACCTCTTTCTTCCTCTTTTCGGCCAACTGTTCCATATTTAGTTTGGCCTCTTCCTTCTTACGCTTTGCTACAGACTTGCTAGACCCAACTGTAAAGTCCGAGGCCGTGTGCCACTCTGTTGGCCAATAGTCGAGGACCGCTGCAATTGTGTCGTATGTGGCAAGGTATGGAAAGTCATGCCATTTTTGATCAAGGTCCTTCCA
Source organism: Pinus taeda (assembly GCA_000404065.3). Taxonomy (NCBI): domain Eukaryota; kingdom Viridiplantae; phylum Streptophyta; class Pinopsida; order Pinales; family Pinaceae; genus Pinus; species Pinus taeda. The sequence goes on from APFE030274846.1 coordinate 32,757, forward strand.
CGCTTGCATGGAAACACAATGGAAGTCTTTCTTGAACTCCACATACTCTGCCAAATTTTCGAAGACAATCGATGATAATCACGGCTTGTGGTTGATGGCCATGTTGATACTCATCTCCATCAACATCCAAAATATCTTGCTATCCTTGACCCTTTGGGGGTCCTTGGTGGCCCAAAGTGAAGTGAAGTTCGCTGCTTCCAATAAATCATGCACGACCGGAGGAAACTGACTATCCTCCGGTAACTCCCATGCGACCAGTACTATAGATAGAAACAACCATGCATAGTGAAAGGTTTTGATCTGATCCCGCGCCTCTCTCCAGGTCATGAGGAACTCGCTATAGATGTAGCCTACCCAATTGAATTGTATGCCCTCCGTGCACTGGGCCGCTAATGATATGACCGGTGCCAACACTTCCTCATAATTTTCCCAGCCAGGATCTAGGTGGCTACTTTGACCACGAGGTCAGTTATACTAGAAATGGAGTATCCACATGGCTTCTTGATGAGCTTAAATTTCTCCTTCATTTGCTCGGCGAGGTCGCGCTCACCTGTCTTTCCACCAAATGCCATGGACGAATTTAGTCCTGAATGCAACAACCGAGTGACCCTATGGATTAGCATGTCAGTGATTGGTATTGGTTCTTCCAACCACATGCACCCATCATGCACCAAGCATAACAGCTTCTTGATCGCTATAAAGGTTATCGACATTTGGTTGTAATGCGGCACCTATAGCATGTTTAGCAGTCTTGCCTTGTCCACCCCTTTTATCCACTTCTTTGGCTCCAGCGTGGTTACACCAGTGTCCTTATAGAAGGCACGGTGCATGAATTGATCGGTCGCTAAATGGGGGAAGGGCTCCGTGTCAACCAAATCCCAATCCTCTAGCTTTAAATGAGGGAAACACGCCAGGTGCGGTCCTTCAAATGCGATCTTGTCTGGCTGTAACAGTGTATGCAACGTGACTTTTCTCTCATCAATGTCCTTGGGGACCTTCTTCTTGCCTCAGCGTGGAGGAATATATTCGAGCAACTTAGAGATAGGGTCAGACCCTTCAACATCAACGTCCTCTACCCCAATGCCAATGTCTTCCCCACCCATATTGATATCTTCAATGTCTTCTTAGGTTTGACGTCAACTACCTTGCCCTTCTCCTGTGTGGTGGGATTTTCCTTCTGCGGGTGTTTTCTGGGTGACACGCGCACTGGCGGTGTCACTTTCTGCTTATTTTTCTTCGTTTTTAAAAACTCTTTGGTTGGTGTAGGCCTCAACCTGGGTGACCTCGGTGATTTGGGTACCTTTGTAGGTGCATCAACACTTTCTATGTCTAGGGAAACTTCCTCAACTGCCATTTCCACCTCTAGGGTAGCTCCCTCAGCTGCCATTGCTTCTCCAGTACTCACGATTTCTGTGGGCATCGACATGATGCTAGACAAAAAAATCATGTGTTTCCTTTGGAAACCTCTCAAACACTGAACTCACTATCAAAGCTTAAAATTTCTCATAGTTCATATGCGCCTAAGAGCTCAATGCCTCAATTCTCAAAATTCCAAGTGTTTTTTCCTAGACAACTACCTGTAATTTATATGCATTTTCAAATTAAAATATGACTATTCCCCCTGAAATATGTTCATAAATTCTACATTGGCGACAACTTTTCAAAGATCTTGCCCTTAAATTCTGACTTAAATGTTGCCTCCCCACTCCATTTAGCCATGTTTTCATTGTCAAATCATGAACAGTGACCATAATGGTCACTTTCTAGCTGCCCTGTGTAGTCCCTTCTTCGATAGCGCAATTCCCTGCGTGTTTCTCCTGGCATTGTGAAATTACTTCATTCTGCGTAGTTGCCCAATCACGCAACTCCACAACCTGGGGAATGTAGTTTATAGTCCCGCACCTCCTTTTAGCTGCCTTGAGCACTAAGACTATGCTTCCATTATGTAGTCATCTAACTGGATCGCCGGTGTATGGCTTCAAGCGGCTACCATTCACCTTCCCTCGGAATGTCTCTTTATTCAACTTTACCAACTGAACTGCTCCACCATCAGTAATCTCCTTGATGACATATGGCCCCAGCTAATGCATCCTAAATTTTCCTGGAAATTTATCAAACTTGCTATCATATAATAAAACTAAATCATTTACCTTGAAGGTGCACAGTTTGATGTGCCGATCATGCCATGCCTTTTTGCGCTCCTTTTGAACTTGTTGATGGAATATAGGTAGAAATATATCCTCTTCAAGCTTTGTTAGCTGCATGAGCCTCTCCTCCAGGGCTCCGCGATCCACAATTCTTAACTGAATCAGAGACCACTATAGTGCAGGTCTCCCCATTCTCTCCCATGTCTGTTTCAGCAAAACGTTCACATCAGATCCTAGGTCAAAGATAACTTGGTAAATTTCATATTCTCCTATCTACGTGGTGAGTCTCATCTCACATCCAGTTCTTACCTTATGCTTACTAAGCTTTCTAATTGCGCGTAGTCGATCAGTAGCTTTTTCCTTGCTAGCACACCTATTGATCAACTCCTACAGTCCCTTCATAGCCTTGCCATCGTGTAGCAGTTTCATGCAGGTCTTTAAGAATGTTATAATCATGGATGGGTCCATTTCTTCAGTCGACTTCTCCTGACTTCCTGAGGTAGAGGCCTCGATGAAGCTTTTATTAGCTTCCATAAATGTTTCCTTTGTGTGTTATAGATGAAACCCGCCATGACAGTCGAGTCAAATTCGGGTAGTCTCGTGCATAGTCTCCCGGTCCTCCACAATCATAACAAATAGCCTACCCTCAACCTCTACTAGGTCCTCCTCCACCTTGGCTTCATCCATGCCCCTGATACTCACCTCACGCTCCTCTAGTGCCTTGGTCCGAAGGCCATGTTTCTGCTTGCACCTTGTATGCAAGTGTCCTATCCATCATTAATTCGTAACTCTGGCAATTGCACTCATCATGACCCACTGATTGAAAGAAGTTGCAAAATAGTTGTTGCGGTGTCTATACGAGTTTCTGCAGCAAATGGCAATTGTCTTTAACATGTTTCCTAGCGACCTGACATATAACACATCATAGTGTGTGTCCTGTATTTGGCCCTACTGTAGCTTTCAGCCTCTGAGGCATTGGTCCCCCTTCTGTATAATAATTTGCAAAAACCAGACAATGATATTTATCATGCCCCTAGCTTTTGCACTTTAGGCACCAAAATTATTCGTGCGCCTTGAGCTATGCTATTCTATCCTTTTTCAGACTCTGCATTTCAAGGCAAAGGTTTTGCAACTGCACATGAATCTGTTGCACCCCCAGATTAACATCTTTCATTAGTGTCTCATGCAATCTCATCGCGATTTCCAGGGCTTCCACCTGGGTCCCAATATTTTGTTGTGATAGTGCAACCCTTAGATAAGGTAGGAGCGAGGCCAAAAACCATTCACGATGTTACTCATTAGTCTGATTCATATTAGCCTCGCGGATCATACATTTCAATCTTTGATCGAAATCCCAGGGTGTCTCACTAGGCTTCATCATTAGCTCTTTGAATCTGACAATTAATTTCACTTATAACTTAGGTCTATTGAATTCCTTATTCAGCATAGTTTGGATATCTTCCAACGTGGACATCGGGTTATCAGTGTAGTACTTAATGTATCATGTTAGTGTGCGATCCTGCAAAGCAATAACCAATGTTTTTTTCTTCATTTGATCATTCATGATACCCTGAACTTCCCATACAGCCTTTACGATGAACCAAAACTAGTACGGATCTTCATTTCCCATGCCCTTGAACACAAGTAGTTTCACGAAGTTCGCCATATTGAATGGTGGTGGAGGTGTCGATGGTGTGGGCGAGGGTGTAAGCGGTGGAGGTGAAGATGGAGGCGGTGTGGGTGGATGAGGTATTCATGGGAACCCATATATTATTAATTGAACAACACTCTATGGAGAAGCCTATGCTGCTCCCTCGTTGTCACTCAGAGGAGGTTCAATCAACAGGCTATATTCAGGGCCTTTTCTTCCTCCATCCCTGAAAGTCCTTCCACTTCACGTAGCCCCAAACATCAAGGTAGTTTCATAACCCGCTTTTCACACAAAAGCATCTTAATCCAAGTATTTAACAATTTTAAATACCTACCTCACAACCCCTTGAAGAAGTGGCACTCTTCTTTGTTGTGATTGACTAAGGTATTGACTACCCTCCTATGATATGATCGAACCAATGATTGACAGCATGCGTGATCTTATCTTTAGAGGCTTCCAATCTCCGTACTAACTTCGAGGTCCATATAATTGAACCGTCAAGCCTCCATCTCCCTTGGCCGTCTGCCAACTTTGTGATCCACTCGTATAATTCAACTGAGAAGGAATAAAAGAATATTTCGTATATCTCTGTGTACATATATCTTTCCAACCACTGTTCTTTCGTCAATCATAATTCCTATTTTCCTACCCCGCGAATTCGTGGATCTTTCTATCCAACCAGTCTTCGATCTCTTTCTTAGTTGGATTCCAATGAGGCGACATCACACATATCATTATGCAGATCTCGGTCCCAGAAATGGAACCATTTGTTGGCTTGATGGGCCCTAACCCAGGTTCAACATTAAGTAGGCAAGAAAATCCCTACACTATTGGCCCTTTTGGCATCAATCCATGGAGCGTGGACTGAAGTCTCACCCGAAGCAGTATGGGGGAATACAGGAACCAAGCTTCTGCACCCTAAGACGGTATCAATGTCGCTTTCAGACCTTCACTCTGCCTTCATGCAGATTGATAATCCCTTTAGGTATTATCAATGTACTTCTCTTATTCATCCTTGAAGCCTTCGCGAAAGTCTCCGATCGTCCTTCACGTACCCTAAATAGATAGAGCAGGCACTTACGTGCCTCTATAATTACTCTTACTTTTGTATTTACTCAGATTATCTTAGTCTCATAAAATCTTAACATGCAATTATGATTATCTTCACGTAAACATATATCTTTGCTTGCGTTTATATAACAAAGAGAAACATATAGATTCACGCATCAGAATAGTATTAAAAAATAAACCCAGTGTTCAATGTAACATAATCACATGCAGTCAACAAAAGTAAAATACATAAGTAATTCTAGAATACTTCTCTTTATTGATAATCCATATTTCTAGTATAGACTCTGACTACCCTGCGCACACAGTTGTAGGGATCCGCGCACTCAGCTATGGACTTCTACCCTAGGCCTCTACACACTCAGCTGTAGAGCCTCTTCCTACGCTAAGACTCTTCGCTCTTAGCTCTCACAGACCCATAAACTTACTTATAACTCTACCAAAAACTTGCTTTAAACTCTTCTAAGCCTCCCCTTTTATACATTCCCATGGCTCGCGGACCAAGGGTGAATCTCATCAAGCCGGCACAAATTATCTAAACTAAGGGTGGAAACCCTTCTTGACTATTTACAGCTTTGCACTCTGTGACCACAAAATGCAGAGACTTTACATTCTTTATACAAAACTTGGACCTTTAGCCCCAAAACTTGGGCTTTTAACCCCAAAATTGACCCCAGGGGACCCATTCCCAACACACATAGTGAATTGGATCTCACACACTAGAACATGAAGGGTAAGAGCTCTAGCCGCTAGTCCTATTCCATGATGGGGGCCACAAGCTCGACAACGATGTCGCAGAGCTTCTTCATGATTGCATTGGCGAATGAGGAGGTGGGCCTTAATGGCCTTATTGCAATGCCAATTGTGACTACATGTATGTATCATCCTGTGTGATCTTCTTCCCCAGGAGAATTGCAATCATGGCCTAGATTTCCACCTACACTTGCACCCATGACTGTTGGATGTGAACGAGCTTTAGGGCCAGAGAATCCAAGTGCTTCTCCGTGCAAATGTTGAACAACACCTCCACTTGGCCTCGCTTCTCATTGTTGGTGCTCATGAGATGCATTATCAGGGATCACCATCAAAGAAGAGAGTTTTTATAAACCTCTCCTGTAGGTTTAAATCTTTGTTAAGTGCTCGCCTAAATCTCGTTAACTTTTTAGCCCAACCACTCTAATTTTATTTTTCCTTATTTTGGGTTGGGTTTGGTTTTTTTGGGTTCATCATGTAAGCCCTAAAATTTGATTGGGTCTTATTTTTTTCTCCACATAAAATGGGTTGGAGGGTGGGTCGAGGGAAAGTGGTAAAGTGGAACTTAAAAACCATTTCTTTAAATTAAATTAAGACTTGTCATACACCATGGATTAAAGTAATGAGGGGAGATTATGGTATTGAACTAGATATTTTTAATTAAAAAATATAACTTGTGTAAATAGAAGTAAATTATCTAAAATAATTAGTGGTAATTTACTCCTGTGTGGCATAGAATAAACAATAACAGAGTGCATTGCTAAGGTAATCCTTGGTGTTAAGGTCATTGATTCGAAACTCCATAAGAAAAAATGTAGTCATGTTAAGCATTGGTGTGGCCCAAGCTAAGTGTGATCCCTTGGTGATTTTAATGGCTTAGATACCCCTGGGTCGTGATCACTCAAGCCAAATTGTGCAGGCAACTCAAGACTCACACAACTTAGCAAGCCAAAAAATATTAATGGTAATTTATAAGGAAGTCATTTTTCACTTTTATATATATCTTTGGATTTTCAATAGTTATTCCATTTTTTGTATATTAAAAAATAAAAATATTCAATTAATTAGAAATCAATTTAGGTTATGTTTTCAAATCAAAAGTATTTTTATTTTTTATCAAGACAATCAGAGTGGCCCTTGGATGGAGTATATTGCCATTTTTTTTAATCTTCAAGAATTTGAAGGACATTGCCAATTACGTTTGATTTCCAGGTTAATGTAGTAGAATGAAGAATGATTGACCTACTAGGAGCACAAGAGGCCATGATTATGTGAGATATATGATGTGAAATGTTATTAGAATATGTGAAAAGAGATAAAATTATATGAAAACAAATAAAAAGGGGTTAGGAATCCTTACTCAGCTACAATGTCATGATCCCCCTATAAAAGAAAACAAAGGAATTTACATCTCCACACATACATATAACAAAAGGAAATGAGCAAAATGAGGGAAAAGATAAATCTAACTAGGATATGAAAGATGTCTTTGGTCTTTGGTAGAAGGATATCGATATCACACCTCACAAACATGGTTGAATCCTTCCTTTGAGGTGATAATTTAAAGAGAGGATGAAACAAAGTGTGAAGAAAGTATGATTCTCAACACTTAGATAAGAATGTGAATGCAACATATCACAGTAGGATTGAATTTTATTTTTTTTCCACTGGTTACAAGCTTCAGAAATAGAATGTAGCTCATTTTCATAGGTTGGTTATCTATGAAACCCATCATAGAGTGCCTGGCTATGATATACCATCAAATGTCCATGTCATGTGTGCACTACATCGACAACATGAATGATTGGCTCATAGGATCCATGTTGTGTAGCCATTCATCGATGAAATTTACTTCCACAATGGGATATAAGTGAAAACTGATAATTGCAAAGGTAGGAATAATGACATTGAAGATAGTATTGTTTCCATAAAGAAGAGAACGAGAAATAGGATCACAAACTCCATCAATATCTACTAGAGGTGATGCAATGCAATAAATAAAAAATAAAAATTTGCGGTCAATAGGATAGGGATCATCAAGATGTTGAACCATCCAATGTAAAGATGATTTTTAGTGCTAGTGATCTAGTCACATAAAAAATCCCATAAATTTGTGATTTGGGATACCCCCAGGATTAAATAAGTAATCCAAAGTGAGAGGATTCGTTGCTAAGGTGACTGTGGAAACAACCATGAGTTGACTCAAAGTGGCACCATTACTATTATTTTCATAATAATAATTAGTATGAGGGAAGGAGAAAAAGGCCTTTACTTCTAAAATGAAGCTTCTCATGCTCAAGGGCCATGAATTTGGCATTGAAGAACCACATAGATCCTCTCTATATAATCTTAGGGTTATATGGGATGTCAATTCCATTATGAATTTTTTCACACCATGTATAAGAGCCAAGGAATGTACCATCGGTAGGGAACGTAAACAAGGGCATTAGGAATTACAGGAAGATTTTTAGTCTCAAGGGCTATGAGATAGACTTAAAAACCACATAGATATTATTTAGTGTATCTTTTGTCTTAAGTTAGGATATGGACACCATAGGCAGTATTTCTCACCACATATGGGAGTTAGTGTCTATGTTATGGTTAGGAGATGAAATCAAGGGTCTTAGTACCTAAATTAATCTCTCTCATGCTCAATTTCCATGAACAAGACCTCTAGTTGGCAATATGGGCATTTAGTATGTTTTGCATAATAAGAATGGGTCTCATGGACTTTACTATGGACAAGGAGGGAAATTAAAAAAAAAGTGACTTAAGTCCTAAATAATCAATGGCCATTAAAAAAAATTCAAACCACCACATTAATTATATTCGCTAAGCGATCTTATTTGGCCTCTGAAAGGGATATGTCTACTATTCAAAGTTTTTTCACACCATGATTGGGTCTTGGAGCCTCATTATTGTAGCTTAATGAAATTAGGAGGATTTTAAATCACATATGATGCTTACAAGTGTAGGCTTGGTCAAAATGGGAACATAAGGGGCTTAGGCCTTATTTGAATCTTTGATGATTAAGTTGTGTGAAGGTGTTCTCAAAGAACCTCACATGACCTCTATAGGGTATATTAGGCCTCTATGGGGGATATTTAGTTTCATTAGTATGTTTTACATAGTAAGAATGGGTCGTAGTCTTGTACCATGGCAAAGGGATGAAAACAATGGCATCAAGCCTACAATGAAACTTCTTTGGCTTACATTGCATGAAAAGACCATAAAGAACAATATAAATTCTCTTTGAGGGATTTTAGGCCTCCATCTAGGATAAGGTTTCTATTATGAGGTTTTCCACATCATATATTAGAGTTAGGGATTATATCTTGGCCAAGGAATGAAAAAGGGCCTTAGGCCTGAAACACGTCTTTCTCTAGTTTAATTTCTATGAACAAAATATTATAATGGAAATATCAACACAATTAGTATGTTTTTCATAATAAGAATGGGTTTTATGGCCTCTACAATGGATATGGAAGGAAAAAAATATCCTTATTCCCTAAATAAAACTTCTCTAGTTCAATGGACATGAATAAGACCTCAAACTACCACACATATTCTATCTAAGATATATCTATCCTTCAAGTGTGTTAGGGGTACTATTTTAATGTTTTGTGTGTCATAATGGGGCCTCGAGGCCTATACGTTTGGCCAAAATATCATAATGAGTTTTTTTGCACCATGTATGGCACTTGGGGCCTTAACCATGGTCAAGGAAGGATCATAAAGTGCTTAGATAATATTTGAATCTTCCCATGATCAATCTTCTTCAACAAGTATTTAAATTACCACATAGGACATATCTAGGGGATATTTGGTCTCTATGGGGGATCTTTGTCACCATTGATATGGTTTACACAATAAGAATGGGTCTTGGGAATGTACTATCTCAAGGGGAGGAGAAAAGAGGGCCTTAGGCCCTAAATAAAGCTTCTGGAGCTCAAGGAACATGAAGTAACCCTCAAACAACCACATAGATACTCTCTAAGGTATATTCATATTTCAAATTAAATATGGGATCCATGGAATGTTATTCTACATAAAGAACAACAAGAATTGTTAGTATGTGTGATATACTAATAACAGTGTGTACACATTCTAAGAATGTGAATGTGCTATTAGAATTTGTGCACATTTTTGTAATGCATGTATTTGTAGAATTATTTATAGAATAATATGGCTTTAGAGTAATTTAGATTTATATTAATTGACCAAGTCTAAATCAACATACTTTGAATTCAATTAATAAAATCATTGTCTCTATGAAAATAGTGAAATAATCAACCATGGTATGTAGAAAGACCACAAAAACCCCATAACAAATAGTGTGTCATCTCCCTAAGATGTGAGGAAAATGTTCCTATGAACCCTTAAAACCCTTCTATATCAGTTTCAAGCTCTCTTTCTTGTCCCTCCTTCCAGAGGGAATGTAAAACTATTGTATATTGTAAACTTATACTCCATATTGTATAGAATTGTTATAATTTTAGCATTATAGATGGATTCATAGACCCCTTTAAGGGGGTTGTTGAATCCATCTACCTAAATTTTAACACTGTTTATGGATTCAGAGACCCATTTGTCTCTAAATTTTAACATCGTAGATTGAATCAAAGACCCCCTTAAAGTGAAATATAACATGTTAGTATCAAAATTGCAATTTTCCATTTCTGAAGTGACACAATTAAAAATGACTAGCATACATGACTAATTCATATACCTGTTCTACTTGTTAGTTGGTCATAGTTTTATTCTTAGAATATTGTAGTTGTTTACGCTAAACATTTTTTATTTTTTCACTTATTATCTAGTCATATATTATAGTCTTAGACTAAATTAGTCATTTAAGTTATTAATTTTTAGTTGGGTCACTTAAAATTGCTCAAATTTAGTAGTAATTCACTTGAAATAATTGTGGTGACTAAATTTTTCAATTACGTAGTCACTCATCTCTCATTTTGTACTAGTGTTATATTATTTGCACACCTAGCCCCATGTGTGATTAATTACACTAGGTGCAACAATGGGTTGGTATCCACATTGTGTGGGGGTTAATAGGCATGGTCCTTGAATTTGTTTTTTTGGTGTTTTTTTGTGTGTCCCTTTTTAGTAATTTTTAACACACAATTTTTGTTTTAATGATTTTTTGGTTCATGGTAGATCAACCTATGGTTTTGTAATTATAGTCAAGGAACTACAATTGTATCTAATCCAGGGTTAATGGATTTATTATAAATTATATATTATATATAATATATATATATATATATAATAATATTATATATAAATATATATATATATTTATTATAAATAATATATAGATAATATATATATATAAATATATAATAATATATATATATATTGTCTTGAACATTAAAAAGAAAATATATTTGAAAAAATATTTATGGCTTTCTTATTTTTTGGTTTCTGATAAAATTCTATGTAAACTGTGTGTGGCACCATTACATAATCTTATATTTTTTATTAAGAATTGTTTCCAACATGATTGTGTAGGAAAAAACCAACATTTGTATGAGTAGTTTTCTTCAAGGAGATGCCTTTGTGGCTAAAGGTTTTGGATTGGGATAGTGGAAGACCTTGTTATAGTGGTATATCTATGGTATTGATTCTTATGGCGAAGGAAATTGTGAGTGACTCAAAGATATATGTAAAGAAATTCAATGAGAAGAGTTTTAAATTGGGGAAGCTCAAAATGGAATATCTTTTGGTGGGAAAATATTCTAGTCGATCGTTGTGGATTTAGGTATTGCCTAATGAAGATGTTGAGAAAAGAATGGACCAATTTAGTTGAAAGACAAAGAGCATACTGCAATTGTATCTATCAGATTCAATATTATTGATTTTTTTAGGAGAAGCTACTATGAAGGAATTGTGGAAAAAATTAGGGACTTTGTCTTGTTCACATGGAAAAAATCGTATAACCCGAGGATGAAGATGTAGACTTAGTGAAAAAGAATATAAATAACTTTAATACTATTTTAAGTGAGTTATTATAGGTTGACATTAATATTTCATATGCATATACATGTATTAGCTTGTTGTGTAGAGTTTTTGGATAGTTTGGCTATTTCCATTAGTAGTAATGCAATTACTTTAAGTTTATATGAAATAGTCACATCCTTGTTATATAAGGAGATGAGATGGAAAAACATGGAAAGCCAGAATGTAGATTCCTTATCTGTAAGAGGACCCTCCCAAAATATAAATATAAATAATTCCTCAAGTGGGAGACATAAATCTAGATGAATATATAAATCTCCAATAAAAGTCATAAAGGTATATTGGATATGTGGAAAAGAAGGGAATTACATGAAAGATAGTAGATCCAAAAGTGTCAATAAATGGAAGGGATTTGAGGATGCTACTTCTATAGAAGAAAAAACATCCTTGGATGAAGAAGGGGATGTGTACCTGGCCTCTTAAAGAACACATGTAGATCATGATACATGGTTGGTTGACTCAGGTGCATCTTTTCATATGACTCCTCATAAGGAGTGGTTTTTGTAGGTATGAATGTATGATAGTGGTGGTGTTTTTCTAAGAGATGACTTAACAACCACAATTATAGGATTATGAAAAGTTAAGTTGAAACTCATGCATGGAAGGATTATAACACTCCTAGGTGTTCTAAATCATGGGATTGGATAGAAATTTGAGTAAGAAAAATGATTGATGCAATTGTAAAAACAATGTTTGCAAAGAAAAATTGCAGAATGGTTCAAAGAGTAATGGTATTTCCAAGGGAAGTTTGAATTGGAAATTCATATAAGTTATTGGGAAGAAGTATTGGTGATGGGTGAGTCAATTCCATTATTCCTAAGAGTGGCACTGAAGAAGGGAAAACTCCTACTGTCTTGGAAGAGAATTTTTTTTGTGGCATAAAATACTAGGACATGTATGAGAGAAGGGCCTTTGAGTATTCCTTGGTAAATTTATGGTAGAAGGTATGCATAATTTCTCTCATATTTTTATTTTTATAAAAAATTCTTATATGGGAATTGAAATCAAGTAAAATTTTCCTCTAATGTTGCGAGGGCGAATGGAAACTTACAATTGATGCATAGTGGCATGTTTGAACCTGTGTCGGTCCCATCACTATGTAAATATGTGTAGCATGACTTATTAATAGATGAATTCTCAAGGAATATATGGATATTTCATTAGGAAGAAATATATAGTCTTTTAAACAATTAAAGAGTTTAAGGCTCTTGTGGAAAATTAGTTGGAGAAGAAAATTAAGGTTTCGAGGATTGACAAGGGCAGAGAACTCTATGGGAATGAATTCGATGAATTATATAGGAAGTGAGGTACAGAAATGTAGAAGTATATTCCATTTACACATCATTAAAATGGAGTTTTAGAAAGGATGAATATGATGATGATGGAAAAATCAAAGAACATGCTTAGTCGTCACCCCTTTGCCCCATAGTCAACACTATAGGAGGGCCGACTTATCTTCTTGCTAAATATCTTGCTAACAAGCTCAAGCCTCTTGTTGGTCAAACTAAATCCTTTGTTAAAGATTCATCCTCCTTTGTCAATGAATTGATCCAAAAGACATGCTGGTTATTTTTGATGTGGTCTTATTATTCACGAATATCCTGATTAATGAGGCCATTGATATTATTAATTGTATTAGGGATCCTTATTCTGCTCTCTTGGTTAAGATTTGCCTCACCTCCACCTTCTTTAGTTTCGAAGGTGAATTTTACAAGCAAGCCTGTGGTGTTGCCATGGGATCTCCCCTTTCCCCCATTCTTGCCAATCTCTTTATGGAGTTCTTTGAATCTAAGGCCTTAACTTCAGCTCTTTTTCAACCTAAGCTGTGGAAAAGGTTTGTGGACAACACTTGTGTGATCTGGTCTCATGGGAAAGAGAAGTTAGAGTTGTTTTACCAACATTTTAATAATTAATCAAATTCCATAAAGTTCACCATGGAAGTTGAAATTAATGGCATCCTTCCTTTCCTCAATGTTCTCATTTCAAAAAAGGATGACAGTTCTTTCTCTCATCAAGTTTTTCGGAAGAAAACTCACACAAAGCAATACCTTCATGCTAATTCCCATCATTTCCCCGCTCAGAAGCTAGGTGTTCTCAACAACTTAGCCACTCGAGCGCTGAGATTTTCTAATGAATATCATCTTGATAATGAAAAAGCTCACCTCCTTAAGGTCTTCATTAATAATGGTTATAGTAAGTCCTAGGGTCATAAAGCTTTCCTTAATGTGGAAAGAGGTCCTAAGAAGAGGATTGATCCCAAGGATCGATCTTCCGGGGTTCATCTTCCTTTAATTGAAGGGAACATGGATAAAATCGCAAGGATCCTGAAAAAACATAATATTCCTTCTTCTTTTAGACACCTTCGCATTATTCGAAGTTCTCTTCATTCGGCCAAGGACCCTATTAACCCTAAGGATGGGAAGGGTGTTTATATGATTCCTTGTTCATGTGGGACTCCTTATATTGGTTAGATTGGTCGATCAATAAATCAAAGGACTTGTGAGCATGCTGCAGACATAAAGCATGGAAGGTCTCGCTCCTCCGCATTGGCTAAACATGCGGAAAAAACAAATCATCACATTTGCATAGAAGAGGTGAAGGTCATCGCTAAGATTGACCACTTTCATCATTGGAAATTTAGAGAGGCCTTAGAGATCGAACAAAAGCCCATCAATTTGAACAGAAATGATGGTTGGATTATTAACAATTGTTGGATCCCTACTCTTTCTTCCTAGTTTTTTCTTGTTTTACTGATTATCTTTCCTAATCTTTACTTCTTCTTCTTCTTCTTCTTCTTCTTCTCCTTCTTCTTATTATTATTATTATTATTATTATTATTATTATTATTATTATTATTATTCAGTTTTTTTCTTCTTTTTCTTTTTTTTGATAGATCAATAAC
>APFE030274848.1:7258-57725 GCA_000404065.3 Pinus taeda
GAACATTCCAAAGGTTCAGGATTGGGTTCGAGTTGAATGCCTTTCTTGTTGAGAGGGAGTGTTGAAAATAGCAACAAGAAATGCTATAAATAGTGCTTCAAGTACTAGTGTTGGAGATAGCAACAAGGAATGATAAAATATAAATGCTAAAAATAGCATTTCGGGATAGATTCCAATTTTAATTAGTCCCTAAACTAAAATTGAGAATTAAAATTCGAATTTGATCTTAGCAACTGTTTGTAAAATAATTATTTAATTCATCTTGAGTTAATTAGTTGTAGAAAATCAAACATGAAGTCTATGTGAAGACATGCAAGAGTTTCCCTTTTGATTGAGGAAGTTATCCCTTGATTAAGGAGATCAGGATGAGTTGTACTTTGAGTTGTAATTAGTTAGATCAGTTAATTGAGTTAAGTCTAGTTCGATTAGTTCCAACAGTTTTTGGAACTGATTGTGAGTTCAGTTAGTTAATGCATGCATGCATGTAACTACTGCACTTCAGATAACTGAATATTCTCTCATAAGTAACTCATGCATCTTAGTTCAGTCAGAGACCCAGTTGAGATCAGAGGAAGGGATAATGTACTATAAGTTGGAGGATTTTTCCTATATAGGAAACTCATCCCCGTGGAAGGAATTATCTCCTTCAGGATTGCATAGTTACTTCTGAGTTTGGTGAGTTGTGTGAGAGGTGAATCCACACAGGTGGCAACATTGGACCTGAGGAGAAATTGCACAAGGAAATAGGAGGCTTGGAGGGTAGAGGAGAAGGTTTGTGAGAAGCCTTTGACTGTCTATGAGCAACAAATGGATTGTACTGAGAGCTGGATGGCTTGTGAGCTAAAGCTTTGTGTAATCTAGACATATTTCCACTTGTATAATAATACAGATATCGAGGTTTTTAGCTGAGGCTTTCCCTAGAGTATTCTTTTGTGTTTTGATGTGTATGATTTCTTCTTCTTTGTTATATGTGTTCTATTTGATCTTGCTCAAAATCGATTAAGCTTCCACAAGTTTGTTTGTAGAAGTATATCAAGTATTTTGCTTTAGTATATTGCATTATGAGGTGATTTATAGTCGGAAATTCTACAGATTTTAGGTCGGCCACAAGAGACTACTTTGGGTGACACTCATTTGTGCTGTGAGTGGGGATCATATGGAACTCATACCAATTTTGTGTGTATTTCTTCATCTTCCTAATGTTTTTCTTTGAATTTGGCTTCGATGGGTTATCCTGGGTTATTCCTTCTTAGCTCGGTCCTTTGTTTTGTGGCTTGGCAGTGTTTTTTCCCTTCTTCAGATTCACAACTTCAAAGTTCATCTTCTTTTGTTTAAATTTTTGCTTGATCTTGACAACATATCGGTAGAATGGGTTAAGTGAGGAGATTTCCAATAAATCCATTTCTTCCTAAATGTATCTTTGTGGACAACAACAATACTTGAGTACCATATGTTGCTTAAATTCCTTTATACACAACTTCATGCGTAGGGTATGAAAAATATTTGTGAACTTCGACACGTCTTGGTCCCTTTCCTATCGTAGTATGGTCCATTTTATTTACTCATCTTCTTAGCTCTCAATAGGGTAATATTGTTCCTTGAAGACATCTCGAAAAGAATTCCAAGTGGGTGTGGATGAAAATAGTGAGGGTTCCTTCCCATCGCTCTGCTTATAGTAGGTTTCCCACCAGTCCTTGACGTGGGGGGTGGCTTTGAGAAGCACAAAAATAATCTTTTACCTATTGGAAAAAATATGTACCAAAAAATATCCTTCGAGCAGATTTCACCATCTAACTACGACATATGCACCTATCTATCCTTCAAATATGGGAATGTCAAATTTAACTTGTACCTTAAAGGGGGAGACACCTCTTACATGACTAATAGATGAAAAAGTTTCATCCACTAGTAATCAACGAAGGATCTAGGAAAAATTATCCATCATCTCATTCCTTTATCGCTCAAGGGCTTCTTTGAGAAACAATTTGATAAGATCTCCTACTTCCTTGTCTTTCTTTTCTTCCTCCATGGGAGGCCACTGGGGTATGTGAGGCTGGTCTTGTAAGGGATCAACTAGTTAAAATGCCAACTCCTTATACTCTAACCTTGTTGGGGACATGCACAAAAAAATCGAGAAAGTGAAGACCGCTCTGATACCACTGATTTAGATTTATGCAAGAATAAAAAAAATGAAGATTTAAATAGAAACATAGAGCTACAATTAAAAATGAAATTCAATTAATTAATAACAGATACTAAAAATTGTTTACATGTAGGATGGAAGCAAACTAACCTGGATGATGGTAGCTTATTTGGAAGAAGATATGTCATGAGTACATGCCTTCTAAACTATGTTACAATGAGGCTTAAAGTCCTTTTTATTATTGAGAAACAATTGAAACTCTAAACATCGAAAAACCTAACCTTATAAGATGAAGAACTAAAATTTTGTGGGCCATATTGGGATTAGCTAGAATGCCAACTTCCCAGGGTCGTAATTTGGCCATATGATCTCCATTTGGTGCACAAGATACCTCAATAGAAAGATCCATTTGAGGTTAATAAATTATCTTGGAATGACTGTGCCCTTTGGGCTATGGGTTTGACACATTTCTCCAACAAGGCATTGTTTAGGGCCTCGAAATGACTTTGAAAGTTTAGGACTCAAAAAAATACCAAAAATAAAATGTTGTGCTAGAGTTAAAAGAATTGAAAGGAAACAATGTTGGGGATCCAAGTTGAATAGGCGGGTGGCCACAAATATCCACCTTGATAAGGGGGTACTAGGGCTATGTCCCAAAATAGTTTGCGATACTTCCAATATCCTAACAAAAATCATTTTAGGTGGCTCATGATCTAATACCCACTACATATAGGTAAAGATGCCCTAAGATTTACCCACTAAGTTACATATGTCCAGTTCGAATGAGTTAATCTCATCTTCCGGTTGTTATTTTTTGACCCGAAACTCCTACCAAGTGTCAAGAGACAACGAGGAGGTTTGTGATAATCCACTATCTAGGTCTTACGCCCCTCATAGGTTTCTCCTCATTACCAGATTTTTCACTGGATGATGTAAGATTTTAATCTCCCTAACATATAACTTATATATTTAAAGATGAAAACAACCACATTACCTTATGTGCTGCCTACCACCATGGTCCAAACCTGAACAATAAATTATCTTGTGACCCCTGTGGGGAATTTAATGTGTTCAAGTTAAGGTTTTCTTTAGAGAGTTTTTGCTTAACTTAGGGTGTGAAAAAAATGTAAGCTAAAATAAACTAAGTACAAAGATTTCAAAAGAGGATACCCTTTATACCAAGTTCAAGTGACCTTAGTGTGTGGTGAAGGTGTGTGAAAGTGAAACTATGAATATACAAAGTGTGAATTGCAATGATGTGGATATTTTGTGATCCTTTACCATTTCCATAATTACACTATGTAATGTTTGTTCCTTGCAAGAAAATAAAATATGTGTGGATAGTGGTCCACTTACTCTTTCTTAATTATGTTATGTGCTTGCATATAGGGAGATGGAAAAAGTAGTGCTTTGAGAAAGTTTTTAGATACCCCCACAGGTTTTCCACAATGGTGCAAGGGAGGAAGTGTCTACTTTATTTATTTATTAATAGCAACTCCTAGTCCGAAAATAAAATTAAATAATGGCTTTGGTTAGCAAATAATTAAAAAATATGTGCGGATTTACAGCCACTTACTTTCCTCTTAGTTAAGCTATGTTTTTGTGCAAAATTTAAAAGTAAAAGTTAAGCAATTACTCCACTTGTAATGGTTAGTAAAGAAAATTGGTTAGTAGTGATGGTGTGTGCAAGGTGAATAGTGCACATAAAAGTGTTTCAATTGAAAGTATGTGGATATGCAGTGATGCTTTAATAAAATTCTTGTAATTACACTATGTGATGTTTATTCCTTTTAAAAGAAAAGATGTGTGGATAATGGGACACTTTTCCAAATTATGCTATATGAGCATATAGGGAGATGGAAAATTAGTGCTTTAGGAAAAATTATATTTCCAATACCAACTAAATTGAATTATGTAACTTGATAATTAAGTATTCGAAAAGAACCATTCAAATATTTGTATACTTACCTAAATAAATATGCATTTTCTTAATATTTACTCAAATTATACATGTTGATGCCTGGAAAAATTTGGAGTCACATGAAACCATTATAGATTAAGCATATGAACAAATAAATTTAATCAAACTAAGCCATTAAAATAGTTCAAATTGTTGGCATTATGACACATTTATTGTCCTTGATGGCTACCTAGTTAATAAAGATGTCAACGTGATGGTAGCAAGATGAGTATTAAGGCCAGTACAGAGGTGCCCGAAAGATTGGACAAAGGAATATCAGTTCAGAAATAAAGAAATGATAAATATGAAGTTTGAGGATGTTTACACAGGTTCTGTGAAGAAAAATTGCTTACATACGCAGGGTTGGTGATGAAAATAAGCATACAATTTCCGCACCATGGTATTTTAAATACCAAGGGTCTTTACCATGGTATTGGCCCATAGTAATGAGTGTGACAACGGATTTTTGACTTCATCAAAGAATACCATCAACATAACTATGAAATTGACCTAAGGCATTGGTTAAGGCCTAAGCTATATAAGGAGGTGGATATCAAAGTGATAAGTGTGGATGTATTGGGTTTCTTATTATTGGTTTGATATGAAATAAGTGTGCAACAAGGAGTGTGATGATGAATCAGATATTATAGATCTGAAATCACTACACATTGAATAATTTTCTCATGGGTTGATAAATCTATGCTGATGATGTCTATTTTTTACAATGTATGCTAAGGTTTGGGTTTGATTGATGTTATGTTGTGCAGTGAAGATATGAATCAATAGTTAGAGATTTGTACGCAGATTTTCTTCAAAAAGATCACATATAAACGTGGATCTACTTTTGTGTAGTTGCGTATAAATTTTGTAGTATGGACAAATATGTACACAGGTATGCTTCTTGAAAGGTGCGTACATATGCAGAAGTGTCTTATAAGGGTCATGTACATATGTCAGGGTTTTGTTGTATATGATGTATGATTAGTCTTGTTGTGTTTACTATTGTCTGTCAATGAAGTCTTTCATGATGATCTGTGTTTGACAATTTTGGTTGAGGCAGAACTAATTATGTTATGAAATATTGAATAGTAATGATGCTACTATGAGATGATATGTATTTGGTTCGGATATCTGTGACAACATCAATATCTGTTTAAGTGATTGATTTCAGTAGTGCAGTGATTCAGTTTCAGGGTTTGGTGTTTGTAGATATGTACATGGATTATCTAAAGAGAAAGCATGTATATACGTGGGTATGTCACATAATAGTAGCATATATATTCTAACATAATATTGACCAAGGTTTGCAGTGACAAGATTTGGTTTATGTGACGAACATTAAGTGGTCTAATATTCTGATAAAGAGAATATAGTAATTGAGATGATCTAGATGCTTTGGTCATTTGAGATTCAGTAATTGGTCTATTCAATGATTTGGTGATTAAGTGATTTGTTTCAATTTGTTATTTTATATTGTGTTTGAATGATGATAGTGGGTGCAGTATGAAAATTTGATGAAATGTGGCCTACAAATTTGGTGTTTTTGTTAAGGTGGATCCAGTATGAAATATTATGAAACGTGGTCCATAAAGGTGTTGAGGGTTGGAGCCTTCATTGAGGAAGTTGAATCTTCTTTCTAGTAGTAGCTGGTAAATCAAATCAGGGGGTAGGAGCTCCCTTCTAGTGGGTGCCTTTAAATGCGATAAGGGGGTTGGAGCTCCCTTCTAGTTGGTGCAGGAGAAGAAGAGAAGGATGTAGCCTTCTACAGGTGGGTGCCTGTGTGTTGGTATGACTTTTCCCTAGTACAATATTGTAAGAAGTTTTTCATTAAAATAAAATATGAATTCAAAGACGACGAGGATGATGATTTTCTCCCATATTGGGTTTCCACCTAAAAATATTCATGTTCATGTTTTTTGATGTGTTTCTTATGTGTGATGGTTTATTCTATTCATACTACACATGGTTACATTTTAACTAATGTCTAATGAAATAATGATACACTGGTTCAAGTTAAACAGATGATGAATTAACAAAAAAGTTAGTTAACCAGATATACGCTAGTTTTCTTCACAAAAGTTGTGTACATATGTAGGTTTACTTCATTATAGTCATGTACAAAAATATGAATAAGAAAAGAAAATTTTAATGATTTTTTAAAATACTAATTCACCCTGCCCTCTCAGTAGTTTTCCCAACAATTGGTATCAGAGAAAGTCCTTCAGAAGAGCATTGATCACTTGAAGGATATCTGTCAAGATGATGGGAAAGAAGAATATAGCTCGAAGGATGGACTTAGAAAACTGTGATAGTGATATATCAGATGTAGTGATCGTTACAAATGTCAGCAAATATTCCGTTTTGGGAGCACCCTACTTTCTATTGATCAAGAATGAAGAATATGGAAACAAAGAATTATGAGATATGGGATTTCATTCTAATTGTGGTCCATTTCCTTGTCTATACAATATTGATAGTGATGATGAAAGTGAAACAAATGAACTTGCACTCATGGGTAAAAGTGAAAGTAAGCACTGTAATGAGAAAACAAATTGAAAAATGTTGGCCCTAGAAGAAGAAGAAGGTCAAGGAAAGTCAGAATTAATGGACAATGAAGGCATACCTATCCTAAGTAATGATAAGTATCACCAATGGAAAGAAAATATGAAGTCAAATCTAATGAACCGTGATGTTTGGTATTTAGTATGCAATGGCTACACCAAAATTCCTCCATCAAACAAGGAAGTGCAAAAGAATTGTAAGGCATTAAGTGACATCATTAATAACATACATGATTCAACATTAAATAGGGTCATTAGAGGAAATTATAGCCTAAAAGTGGCCCCATAAGGAAAAATAATAAAATAATAGTTAAAATAATAAAATAGGAGTTATGAATTTTGAAGGGAAAAGAAGAAAACTACTTTTTTAATTGTATTTTTGGCTTATCTCCTTGTATGTTTACTCAAACTTCAAGTGTAGACACTCATTGGATGCAAAATAAAATTCCACATCCAACAAGTATCCATTATGGATACTTTTGAGAAGATCCACATTGATAAAAATTGAAGACACATTAAAAAAGCATGTTAAAAATTGAAGATACATTAAAAAAGCGTGTTGAACACGTTTTTAATGTATCTTCAATTTTTATCAATGTGGGTCTTCTCAAAATTATGCATAATGGGTACTTGTTGGATGAAAAATTTAATTCCACATCCAACGAGTGTCTACACTTGAAATTTGAGTAAACCTATAAGGAGATAAGACAAAAATACAATTAAACAAAAGTAGTTTTTCTTATTTTCCCTCTAAAATATTTACGTGTACCTCTTTTTAAATTTAAAGGATTTTGATTGGTTTACATATTATGACATGGAAATTACATGAAAATTTCATGGGCACTTTTAGGCTGACAAGCTACAAGAAACCGATGAAGAAAACCCAAAAGAAGGTTGCTCATCAGGGGAACTACAAGGTAATCCCTAACATTGTGTCAAAAAATGAACATGATAAAAAAACACCTTTTTTATGTCAAATGGGGTTACTATTCCAGAAGAAGATAGTTTAGAAGAATTTTTTTATCTTAGAACAAAACTTGATCTTTCTTTGAAAAGGATTCTTAATCTTAAAGATAAGTTGTAGGCATATGATAACAAGCATCATATTAATTCAATAAATGTTGTTATGGAATCTAAACAATATTGTGATGGTATTGAAGCTAAGATCATCTCTCTAAGGGAAGATTTTGAAAAATGAGATAAGAAAAATGAAGAACTACTTCAAGCATTTGAAGAACAAGAAAATGGGATGAAATAAGAGATTCTCAAATTAAAGGAGCAAGTGGAAGAAGGAAGAAGGGTTGAAGAAGTAGTATCTAGAAAAGGAAAAACAATATCAAATAATAGAGGTTGAGGTAAACATTCTAAAATGAAAATTAGAAGAAAATGATAAACATTTGATATTTCAAGATAGTACTAGGATTCTGGATACTATTCTTAGTAGTCAAGGTTCTCCCGTCATCAAATCTAGTCTTGGTTTTCATGAAACTATTGAAGGAGAATCCAGTTCACAAACTAATACAAGGAATTTAAAGGGTAACAATGCAAAACCTAAAATCTTCAACAAAGAGATAAGAATTCAACTTGATCAACAATAAAGGAAAGTGAATCTTCAAAGAAAATCATTTACTCTGAACTTATAAATGTTAAACAATTCTCTCCTCTGATCAATAATGTTGAATTTTTTATATGTCATAATTATGGACACGTTGCAGTGAATTGTAGACGTAGACTATTTCAATCACAAGAAAATAACCGCTTCACAAAAAAATCATCAACTTCTAGGTACTCAAGATTCTTTAAGGGATATTGTTTTTCTTGCAATATATTTGGTGACAAATCTATTAATTGCAATAGAGGGAATATTATGATTCCTCTGAAACAAAATATTGTAATTCCTTCACTCATATAAGATGTTATACTTCTAGAAAGTTTGTGAATGTAGCAAAAGAATGCAAGAACAAATCTACGGATCAAATATTGATATTAGAAGACCTGAAAAAGATGCATCCACCAACATTTCTCATAATAAGAAGAAAGAAGAAGAACAAATAATATGTGGTATATCTCTATGCTCATTTGAAGAACAATATGAATGGTACATAGACAACGAATGTTCTCATCACATGATTGGAGATAATATTAATATGGAGTCTCTCAAGAAAAATCATTATAGTAAAGTTATTTTTGGAAATAATGCTCCAACAAAAGTCTTAGGAAAAGGGAGAGCCATAATTAATAAACATAGAGGAGAAACTGACACTTTATTCATTCAAGGGGTAAAGTAGAATATTCTAAGTGTAGGTTGAATGGTAGATAAAGGAATTTAATTGTGTTTACATAAATCAAATGCAAAGTTATGGATGAAGAATCTGGAAAGGTCATAACAAGAGGATATAGAAACTCGAAGAAATTATATGTGCTTAAAGAACTGAATTCTCGTAGATATGAGGAGGATTCAGACTCAAAGTGAAAGAAGATGGTGCCCATTGCATTCCATTATTGTTAAAAGAATACTTCTAATAATCATTGTAAAAGTGATATGAGGAACATGACCTCATAAGAGCAGAAGATGACAATCAGGTCCTCAGGATCAGTGATGTGTAATCTCAGGGGGAGTAATACATATATTGTATTAATGATGACTCCCATGATTGTTTTGATATTCAAGTTTCTTAAATTACTAGCAGTGCATGTAATGTAGTAACAGTGAACAGGTACAGACAATACAGGCTTAGGGGGAGTTGTGGTTATGAAATTTCAACATTTTACTTTATGTACGCAGATATTGTGAATGAATGTCACGTATATATGAAAGTTATGATACAGAAAGTCACATATGTTTTCCTGCGATGAAGAAACAATAGGAAAGACTCATTGAAAGGCTATGATATGCTTCAGACAATTATTATTTGGCCTTATTTCTTTTATGTTGATGCTTACAGTCTATGGATGCTACTTAGAAGTGGTATAGGCTAATGATTGTTTATGAATTCTTGTAATAAGACATTGAGGCTTTGATGGATTTATGGATCGATGAAGATGATTTAATGATGTAACTAATGGATCAATTGACGTGATTAGATCTAATAATGAACAATTGGCAGGGGTCCTGGGGGAGAATTTTCTATCCTTCTAATAGTGCATTGTTGGCATTATGATTGCTTGATAATTTCTTGTTACATAATGAGGCTTATATTAATGATGCTACTGAAGATACTCTTATTGTTGAAGTTTTTGAATGATGGCTATATGTTGGGTTATGTTATTCTACTATCATGGGTTTCTTATGATGAAATCATGACTTCAGCCACATAGTTGTTATGATGTTATTGATCAGATTTATAATGATAGAAGATTCTTTTGGTGAGGCATATGGTACATATGTTATGTTTCTTACATGTCGATCTTCATAAGTTCAAGGAGATAAGCAGAGCTTGATTATGCAACCTCATTATTTGATGATGATGAGTGTAACTCATTACTTTTATTTTGTTGTCAGTATGCCTTCAAAGATGCAGAAGTTTCATATGGTACAATTATGGATGATGATGTCTATAGTGCTTGATTCTCACATGTACATGATATGTTTCACATGGTATATTGTGTGAGGATTATTTCTCTTGATGGTATAAAGGAGGTGAGTTACTAACAAAGTTTGATAAATGATGGTAAGCTTATGGTTTTCTATTGATGACTTCTCTCATTGACAAGAATCTAGATACATACTACTATCTCTATGTCATGGGATATCATTGATCGATGAATTACAAATAATGATCTTCTGTATGATTACATAAGTTTCATGTTGATGAAGTGGTGTTGGTGTGATATTTATTCTTGCATGAAGAAAATGGGCCAAGAGAATGATGTTACTGCAGGTTTCATGAAGACATGGTTATTAATATACTACTTCTACATCTACTAAATGATACTTGGAGACATGGAATATTTAGTCACATATTGATGATGTTGAGGAATGATGCTACTTTTCCCTATCTTACTTTATGATGATATGCTTGGTTCTCACATATGTTGATTAATGCATGAAAATATATGTTTCTATGCTACAAAAGGTCCATATGCCTTTGATAAAAGAGCAAGTTGACCTTGATGAGGTCAAGAGGATGAGTTGATAGCAGATATCTAAAAAAAAATATTATGATGTTTATGTTTCATACTTGGTCACAAGTTGATGATATTAAAGCAACATTTTTTTATCTTGCAAATTGATGATGAAAATGTGCATGTTGTTGTTCATATTGCTGCTGACATATGCTTATGGTGCATATCCCATATGGTGTATGATGATTTTAGATGACTATCATGGTCTTATTGAGGTATTTGGTCTTGGTTATAAACACAATATTTGTCTCTTAATGTAAAGATCATGTAAAGACCTATGTTATAAATCATTGTAAACTTTAGTCATGTATGGACTATTATGGTCAAGTCATGTAATCCCATCATTTTGGACATGTGATGTAATATTGAGTCAAATATGTAACCCCACTATGTTGGGTGATCAATGTAAGCATGAGTCATTGGTGATAGGAAAGGTCATGTTTGATTGAATCATAGGGTCATGTACTTATTTGTATATCTTCAGAAAATTCAGCATCTACTTAGGGGGAGCATGGTCAGTATTTAGTGTTCATACTCAGTAGATTAGATCTACATCACTCATGTAAAAAAAGGGAAAGAAGACTTCATTAAGCATTGGTGAGAGATTTTCCCTTAATGTTAAAGGGGGGGAGAAGATTGGTGTTTGGAGAATTCTTGGTAACTTGGGAGAGAAACTTGGTATATATATAGATGTGTTTATAGGTATATACGGGTGATGGTGACCAAACACCAAAGTGGTTTCCATCAAGTCCAAAGGGGGAGATTGTTAGCATTATGAAAAACGTGTTGTCCTTGATGGAAACCTAATTAATAAATATGTCAACATGACGGTAGAACGATGAGTATTCATGCCAATAAAGATGTGAAATAAATATTGGACAAAAGAATACCACTTCAAAAAATAGAGGAATGATAAAGATTAAGTTTGAGGAAGTATACACAGATTTTGTGAAGCAAATCCACATACATACGTAGGTTTGGTGAAGAAAATTCGTGTACATTTTCTGTACCATGGTATTATAAATGCCAGGGGTCTTTACTGTGGTATTGGCCCATAGTAATGAGAAAAACAACAGATATTTGATTCTGTTAAAGAATAAGATTGACATAATTATGGAATTGACCTAAGGTATTGGCTAAGGCCTAAGCTATATAAGGAGGTGGAGATCAAAGTGCTAAGTGCACACGTATTGGGATTTTGATGACTATTTTGATCTAAAATAAGTGTGCAACAAGGAGTGTGATGATGGATCAGATCGTATAGATCTAAATCTACTACAAATTGAATAATATGCTTATGGGTTCATAGATATGTGATGATGATGTGTGTTTTTTACAGTGTGTTATGAGACTTAGGTTTGATCTATTTTTTGTTGTGCAGTGAAGATATGATTCAATAGTTATAGATATGTACGTAGATTTTCTTCAGAGAGATCGCGTACATATGTGGATCTGCTTCTATGTAGTTGTGTATTAATTCCGAAGTATGGACAAATATGTACAAATATGTACACGAGTATGCTTCTTGAAAGGAATGTACATATGTGGAAGTTTATTATAAGGGTCGCATACATATGTCAAGGTTTTGATTTATATGATGTATGATCAATGTTGTTGTGTTTTTTGTTGTATGTCGATGAAGTCTTTCATGATGATATGTGTTTGATAGTGTTGGTTTAGGTAGAAATAATTATGTTATGAAATACTGAATAGTAATGATGCTACTATGAGATGATCAGTATTTGGTTTATAGATCTATGACAAGGTCAGTATGTCTTTCAGTGATTGATTTCAATAGTGAAGTGGTTCAGTTTCAAGGTTTAGTGTTTTGAGATCTGTAAGCGGGTTCTCTGAAGACAAAGTGTGTATATATGTAGGTATGTCTCATAATAGTAGCATATATATTCTGACATAAGATTGACCAGGGTTTGTAGTGACATGATCTATTTTATGTGATGAACAGTAAGTGGTTTGACATTCTGATAAAGAGTATACAGTGAATTGAGATAGTCTAGTTACTTTGATTGTTTGAGGTTTCGTAGTTTGTTTATTCAATTTGGTGATTAAGTGATTGGTTTCAGTGCATTATTTGATATTGGGCTAAAATGATGATAGTGGGTCCAATTTGAAAATTTGATGAAACGTGGCCTACAGAATTGATGTTTTGGTTCTAGCAGATCTAGTATGAAAAATTATGAAACATGGTCCAGATAGGTGTTTAGGGTTGGAGCCTTCAGTGAGGAAGTCAAAGCTTCCTTCCAGTGGTAGCTGGTAAATTATATCAAGGGGTAGGAGTGCCCTTCTGATGGGTGTTTGTAAACGAGATCAGGGGGTTGGAGTTCCCTTCCAGTAGGTGCTAGTGAACGAGAGAAGGTTGTAGCCTCCTATAGGTGGGTTTTTGCGTGCTGGTATGAGTCTGTGCCAAAACAAGATTGTAAGAAGTTTTTCATTATAATAAAAGATGAAGGAAGAGATGAAAACAATGGTGTTTTTCTCCCATATTGGGTTTATCCTTGTGTTATTAAGAAAATATTGTGAAATTTTTAAATTTACCTCACACTAATTCACCCCCCTTGCCCCGCTCTCATCGTAAACTTGGGCCAATACACTTGTGTGCATCCCATCAACAATTACAACAAGTATGGGAAATAATGGAGTGTTACAACGTTACATAAGACATTGATTGTGATGACGAACAAAGGGAATTGCATATTCTATATATTGAGGGAGAGAGGACTATAATGAGACCTAAGCTAAAAATGAAGGATTCTTCAAAGCCAAACAAAATGATGAAGGTAAATATTGGTAGTGACGAGAACTAAAAAATAGATTTGATATGCGATTATTGGTATGTCAAGACAATGGAGAAAATAATAGATATACTAACAGAGTTTTAGGATTTATTTCCAAACACCTTTGAGGAGATGAAAGGCATAGTGGGCGAACTAGATGAGATTGAGATTCCTTTAAATGAAAATGTGAGGTATGTCAAGAAGAGACCCTATATGATAATATAGTTTATAAATAAAAGTTAAAATCATAATTGGACTAGATGCTAAAGGAAACAATCATTGAACCAATCGAGGAGTCAGAGTGGATCAGTGCTATGGTGGTGCAAAAAAAACAAGAGACATATAAATCTATTTTGCTATGAGAATGATCAATGATTTCTATGTGCACAATCCATTTCATACCCTATTCATGGATGATGTTCTTGGTAATGTTGGTAGTCATGAGATGTATTCTTTTACCGATGGAGTTTCTAGTTATAAAAAATCATATTTCTAAGAAGGATCATTACAAAACTAATTTTTTTACTGAGTGGGGCTATTATCAATAGACAGTGATGCCATTCAGTCTGAAGAATTCTCTAGCAGTTTTTTCGTTGATCACCATAGTAGCACTCAAAGAGTTTATACATAAATTCCTAGAGGAGTACCTATATGACTAGACCACGTTTAACTTGTTAAATAAGCATATAGAGGTACTACAGTTGATGTTAGATGGGTGTGGTCATTTGTTGATTTCTATGAATTTGAAGAAGTGAATTTTTTGTTCTCCTTTGGGAATTTTATTGGGTCACATTGTGTGTATGTAGAGGTTGTTAGTGGACCCTACCAATATTACAATTATTTTGGATATGCCTCATCAGACTTATATTCGACAGTTACGGGCCATTTTGGGTCATGCTAGTTATTATCAAAAATTCATTGAGGGTATGCTCACATAATCATGCCCATAAAAATACTATTGAATAAAGAGGTACATTTTCATTAGATAGAATAATGTTTGTTATGCAAACTTTCTGAACTTTCTGACTGTGGACAAAAGTATCTTCCCTAGACCTAGTGGACTGGTCTAGAACAACATAAAGAAAAGAATATAAAGTTTTCGTTAGAGAAATTGGAGAATGGAAAGAGGCTTACTTGGGATTTGTCACAATGTCTTCTATCCTCTCGGATCATAACCTCCAATCGTAGTTTCGATTTCTATAATTAGAACTTACACATACATTCAACACAAGCCAAAGATCTATGACATCTATGTAGGATTATCCAATTAACCTATTCAATGGATCAAAAAAGCACTGAAATATATGAATATAAACATAACATAAAAAATATAGGAAAACGATATACTCTTTGTATTAAAATGAAGAGGAGAGAGTTCAAAAACCAAGAATAGTCGTTGATCTTGTAGAGATCTCCCCAAGTTGACTTGTCCTTCCTTGTCATGAAGCACACCTCAATTTCACCCTAATGCATGAAGATGATGACTCTCTTAGATTCAAGGCAACAACATAAGGGTATGATTAGTCTCCAAAAGCCAACCTTGATGTTGTATATAGTTGTAAATTTATAGGAGAGTGTGGTAGTTTATGAATCCTTATGCATTTACCAATCTACTCTTGAGATCCACTTAAGAGAGGAGGATGAGCTCAAGGGATAAGAGGTGAAATATCCAAGGTAGGATAAGATAGGATTCAAAATTATTATCCAAAGTAAATGGTTGAAACAACTCATGAAAGCTGATGGAAGAGGAAGCTTCAGAATTATTTTTAATTTTCCTGAATTTCTAGAATCAGCATACCCCCAACAAGGGACAACATGTCGCTGATCAGCGCTGGTGAATAACTAAGTAACCTACTACTGAACGTAGATCCCTAATGGGATAGGGTGTGTTAGTCCTTGAAAGCACTAATTTGAAGTGGTCAGACATAGAAACTCAGGGATTTGGGAGAGTCATGCTTAGGGCTTTGTGTAGGGATGATGACAAGGTGTTCATAGTTGTTGATTGATCCAATTTGTGGGCCTATTGACTACATGTGACAAAATGGCCTATAATAATGTCAATATGTCGTTGATATTTTGAAAGATAAGATGGTTACCACACCATTTTTTTTATTTTTTCAGACTAGACAAAAGAATTTCATGTGCATGTGAATGCTTCATTTGTTGAGATAGGAGAAATTTTAGTGCAACCAGGAGAAGGATATTTGGACCAACTATTTTCCTTTTCTAGTATGAAGTTATCAACACTAAAGAAGAACCATACTACTATGGAGCACAAAGTATTTTCCATGGTTTATGAATTGCAAAAGTATTGGAACTATTTACTAGGGAATAAGTTCAATTTATATATAGATTAGTTAATGTGGAGATACCTAGTGAAGAAGCTTGTGTTGGTTGGGGGAGATATGTAGGTGGTTATTATTGTTTCGAGAGTATGATTTCGAGGTGGTATTCAAGCATGAGCAGTTAAATGTAGACCTAGATCACTTATCTAGAATCAACACATGAGAAGATGCCTATAATCTATACAACACTTTACCTAATGCATAAGTGTTTTCCATTACAATGATCAATGGCTAGTTTGTTGAAATATAATTTGTGTGTCATATCAATGTACCAACTAAACAATACGATACAAGATATAATTATTGTGACAAATTATTTGACCAAATTGGCCAAAGCAACACGAGTGAGGGATTGGAACACAGAGAGTGTTGCATAATTTTTGTTTGAGAATGTGGTTACTAGATTTGGCTTTCCTAGAGTTTTGATGAGTTACCAGGGTACACATTTCGTAGACAGGACCATTGCAAAATAACCTAATATTTTGTGATTTATCACTAGAAGAGTACACCATATCATCCTCAAGCTAATTGTACAGTGGAAAATTTTAATAAAATCTCAAAGAATGCTCTAAAATGGTTTGTAAGGAAAATATATATGATTTAGGCCTTGGAATACTTGCACTGATTTGGGCCTACAAGACAACTTGTAAACGATTTCCTGGGTAGACACCATTTAGACTATTATACGAGCAGAAAACTATGATGCAAATCGAGTTTCTAGTTGCTAGTCTACCTGTAGCTTATTTTTACACAAATGATTGAGATTGGTTCCCTATAGTAGAGGCTTGAGGAGCTATTATAGTTAGAAGAGGATAAAATTATTTTAGGATTTCATCAAAATGTGCAGAAATCTTGAGATAAAGCTTGGCATGATCATTGTATCAAGCACAAACAATTTCATCCAAGGGACCTAGTTTTGACTTTAGTAAGTTTTTGAAGTACCCAGGGAAGCTTCAGATGCATTTTGTTGGCCCATATATGATCAAGAATGTAATATATGTAGGCATCATGAAATTGGAAAATCTTAATGGTGAACCCTTAGAAGGCTATGTAAATGGAATTGGGCTGAAACTGTATAAGGATAATCAGTCTTCCACATGACATTGAGCAAGAATATTTCAAACTTCTTCTATGTATATAAATAAAAGGATGGAAGTGTTAATTTTTGTTGCTTTTGTAGATTTGGATAGCATAGTAGTTTGATGTAGAAGTAGTAGTCAGGTGTATAGCCTCCACCATTACATGAAGGATCTTGTCACCTAAAAGGGGAGTGTAAGACACAAATGTGTCACAGTGGTGAGGAACACACAATGTTGGGGGTGAATGCCATATTGAAAGCTAGGTGTAAAGCATAAGAGTGACCAAGGATGGGGCACAAAACTATCATAAAGTGAGTCGATTGGTAACTATAGAAACATGTAGTGATTCACAAACAAAAGTATAGAAAAATAACAATGTAGCTTACATCAGGGAGATTATCATGCTTATACACGAAGAGCATTTTATCTCTTCTATCTTTCAAGGAATGTATCGATGACATGGAGACCTGTTATGGGTGTCGATGTGACATCTATAATTATGGATGGGATGATATTTGTATCTAGGCACTTATCGATCAAGCAATCACTAAAGAGCTATTAAATTTTGCAGAAAGTTAGATCAATAATGATGTTATTAAAGTCATGTTGGGTTATCCATAGAGATGTGATTATAGAATGTTGAAGTGTGTCGAATATCTAAATATAGTAGGGAATTAATCTTTGTTATTACATTCATTCATTAAGAGATGGAGTGTAGTGATATAAGGACAAACGTTAGTGTGATGGGCCGATGAAACATAATGCATCATTAGAGGTTCTAAAGGGGTTCAAAACTGTGAAGGTTTAGAGTTAGTACATTATGTCTGGAGGTGTTAGGAAATCTGATCAAGGGAATGTTGTTTTCCAAAGGGTCTATTAATTTGTTGAGCGAAGCTAAGATAACTCCGTGAGATATTCTAATTGGGGAGGCATTGTTGAGCTAGAAAATTTATCATGGTGCTACCTATAGCTTACATCTCAGGATCAAATTTGAATGGAATTGTCTCATTGGTCGATTCGATGTAGAACACAACATCCAAAAGGAAACAACTCTACATGCATTGAGAGGTGGCATGCAAATCTTTGTGCAAGAGTAGGGGCTTAAGCCTCTATGAGTGATCATGTCACAGTAAGTAGTAGTAGTAGATGTCTGAGGATACAAATTCATAGTAAGATTTATATTCACCAAAGTAATGGATTTTAAAATATTATTGGAATAAAAAAAAAATATGAGTGGCTTGGGACAAGCCATGACGGTGTATTGGGGGCCTGTTGGGCAAGTTTTAGGTTGACAATATTGAATACATTCTAAGGTAGTTTTGGCAATGCACGTAGAAGGATAGAGAAAAAAAATGCACTAAAGCATTGTCTAGTTTTGGATGAACATGCAAAATTGATGTAGAAGAGAGAAACATGCAGAAGGCATAGCATGAAAGTGAAAATGAAAGAATGACTGAGTTTAACTATGTCGTTGAGCATGTGTTTTGATTTGGTCTCACTTAGAAAGTGGCATATATACCCATGGTAATGCGCATGGTAGTTTTATAATTAGGTATTTCACATGGTATTCCAGCCTATGTAATCATGTATAATTTCCAAGTTGAATGCATGGAGGTTGCCTCACTTTTGGTTCACTGTTGGCTAGTTGGTTAGCTACTAGTTGATTCGTTGGAAAATAGTGGGTCATTTGGTCTTTTGTTGTATCTTTGTAATGTTGAATTTAGGTTGGTGAGGTGAGGAGAAATAATGTGGTAAGGGTGTATGCGTTGTACCTAACACTCTTTTGCAAATAATAAAATATGGTTGGAATTCTCTCTATTTTCATTTTTCTATCTTTTGTAAACTAATTGCAAAATGTTTAATTATATTCCTTTTCTAATATTTTAAGGTACATATGAATTGATTTCAGTAGTTTGTGTAATTGAGACACCCCCTTTTAAATTTTGGTTTCATTTAACAATGTTACTGCAAATGTTTTGGATGTATGATATTGAGGTTGGTGTTCAAATCAAATGTTGAGCAGTATACAATTCTTTCTCATTGCAGATTCCCTTTCCCCTCACTACTGCAGAAACCTAGTTGTTGCAACTCCTATTGGTGCCTCTAGTGAGACTTTACTTGTTTTCATAGGTGATGTAAAAAGGGGTGGTACCAGTTAGGGTTTTGTTGGCTTCATGTTACACTATTACCCAGGTCAGGTTGAAAATAGTATCAACACTCACATTGCAAAGTCTCAATACACTTGCATTGTAGGGATTAAATACACTTGCACCAAAACGATTCAATACACTCTCACAATAAGGCATTCAACACACCTTAGGGTTCAATACACTCACACCATAGTGATCTAGATGGATATTGGAGGCCACCCACCTATTACACTTGGTGCAGTTTACTATTTTTGGTTTTTTTTTGGGTCTTGAACTTCTGGAATAGTTTTGAGGCCATAAACGACGTTTTCTTGGAAAAATTCCTTTATTTAATTTTTGAATAAATTGAAATTTTAACTATAGTCCTCGAAGATATCTTTCGAATGAGGTATCATATGCATCGAACAAAAATAATATGACCGAGTTACAATGCAAGGAGATTGGCTGCCCAACTAACCCCAACGGGGCCCATAAACTCTTAGTGTTACATCTCCTCAGGTTAGGGTTTTTGTTGCTTAGGGTTTTCCCTTATTGTTCAATAATAAAAGGGCCCTTGAGCCTCATTGTAAATTAGTTTAGAGGCATGTAGCCAGCACATCTCTTCTCAAAGATAAGCTACCATCGCCCAAGCTAGTGTTATTCCCATTCTATTTGTAAGCATATTTCATTATTTGATATTAATGAAATTAAGTGTTATTTCTACTGCATCTCTATATTTATGGTTATATCTATAATTTTTTGTGTTCCTGTTTAAATCTAGATCAATGGTATCAGAGTGGTCTTCTCTTTCTCCATTTTTTTCTTTGCATGTCCCCAACAAGGTTGGGATATAAGGAGTTAGGGCTCGATCTGGTTGAACCTTTGCGAGATCAACCTCGCAAACCCCAGCGGCTGCCCATGGGGGGAGAAATGAAAGACAAGAGAGCAGGAGATCTTATCAAAATATTGCTTGACGAGGCCCTCGAGAAATAAAGGAACCAATGATGGATAAATTTTCCTAGATCCTTCAACAATTGCCCACTGACGGTACATCCACATCCAACAGCCACTCTGGAGGCTCCAAACCTTTTAAGGTACAAGTAAGCTTTGACATTCGCATATTTGAGGGCTGAATAGATGCAGATGCCATAGATAAATGGTTAAATCTACTAGAAGGATATTTTTCTATTCATGGCTTTTCCAGCTGGGAAAATATTAATTTTTCTCTTCTGAAAGTTGCCCCCACATCAAGGATTGGTGGGAAACCTACTATGAGAAAAAGGATGAAAGTGCGACCTCACTGTTTTTAGCCATTCCAACTTGAAATTCATTATGGGACACCATTAAGGAGTAGCACTACCCTGTCAGGAGATATGAGGAAAAATACATAAAGTGGACCACACTGTAGTATTGAAGGGACCAAGATGTGCCAAATTTTACCAATGTCTTTCATACCCTTCGAACGAAGTTAGGTATCAAGAATTCTGAGAAACATTTGGTACTCAAGTACTGCAGCTACCTACACAAATATATCCAGGATGAGATGGAGTTCCTAAACATCTCCTCGCCTGGTACGACATACCGATACACTGTCAAGATCAAGTAGAAGTTTAAACAGAAGAATCGAGACTTTGGATCTGCGAATCTGAAGCAAGGGAAAGGTGTCCCCAAACCACAGAACAAAGGAAAAATCCAAGGTAGGACAAGCCACGGAAACCCGCTAAAGCCAAAGAAAAGGACATCACTGCAAAGCCAAAGAAGGACACGGGAAAGTGGTGTGAGTTCCATAAGAGCTCCACTCACAACACAAGTGAGTTTCAGGCTAAGTAGTCCCTAGTGGCTAACCTAAAGGCTTTGAAATCAGATGGATGTTCCAACTTTGTTTTAGAACCCGACAAGGGGAATGGAAAAGGGAAGTAGATCATTGATGCAAAGCCCAACGCCATCATTGCCATCATGAAGATCGAGAACGAGGAACCCGAAGATATAGAGGAGGAGCGTCTCTTCAACTCCTATATGTGGGTAAAGGGTTCACCACTTTAGTTCATTATTGATATTAGGAGCCAAAAGAACCTCAATGCAGCAAAGGTCGTGAAGCGGCTAGGCTTACTGACCAGTGGACACCCACAACCGTACACCATCGGGTGGCTTCACCAAGGAAGGGATCTTCACGTGAGCCAACATTTCCATCTTTCATACAACATCAAGCCCTTTATGGATGAGGTATTATGTGATTTTACTCCCCTTGATGTTTGTGATGTGTTATCAGGCCAACCATACTTGTGGAAGCAACATGTTGTGTATGAGTAAAGGCCTCACGCTGTTATAGTTACCTTGGGAAATGATTTGTATAGGATACCAAAGGAAGCACCACCTACTGTCATCTCTCTAGTTACTACAAAACAATGCAATAAGCTCATTTCCAAAACCGAGAATTTTTTTTCCTGATGATACGTCCTCAGGGAAAGAAGAAGATGGTGGCCATGACCTCTAGATAGGTCCCCTTCGCACAACAACAATAGATGGGCAAGGATGTGGAGGGCTACGAGGACATATTCACCTCCCTTGCAGGGATGCCTCTGCAATTTGAGGTCAAGCACTCCATCGATCTGACACCAGGTACATTATTTCCCAATGGACCAATCTATTGGTGCTATGTTCTAGAGAACT
This sequence comes from Pinus taeda, assembly GCA_000404065.3. Lineage (NCBI taxonomy): Eukaryota > Viridiplantae > Streptophyta > Pinopsida > Pinales > Pinaceae > Pinus > Pinus taeda. The sequence continues at coordinate 29,063 of APFE030274848.1, forward strand.
ATGAAATTAAGAGGAAAATTCTGGAGTTGTTTCATAAAGGTCACATTCGACAGAGTTCATCACCTTGTGGGAGCTCGATCATGTTGGTACAAAAGAAGGATGGGACTTGGAGACTCTGTATAAACTATTGAGCACTGAACAAGATCACTGTCTGGAATAACTACCTGATCCCATGGATTGATGACCCTCTAGACAAACTCAAGGAGGAAAAATATTTCAACAAGATCGACTTGAAGTCTAGATATCACCAGGTACCAATTGAACCCTCTGATGTGTGGAAGACTACCTTCAAAGCCAAGGCTGACCTTTTTAAATGGTTGGTTATGCCTTTCGGGCTGACGAATGCTCCTGCAACCTTCATGAGGTTGATGGATGACATCTTGTGGCCATTCACCAAATCATTTGTAGTTGTATACTTGGATGATATCCTGATCTTCAGCCACAGTTGGGAAGCGCACCTCCACCACATCTGACAGGTTCTCTAAACACCGCAACAACAGAAGCTGTGTGCCAATTTGGAGAAATGCACTTTTCACATGACCCAGGTTCAGTATGTGGGATACATTATTGATGAACGGGGGGTGCATGTGGATCCAGCCAAGATCCAAGTCATTTGGGATTGGCTAGCCCCAACCACTCTGACAAATCTTCTTAGCTTTCTGGGTCTTTCCAATTTCTACCACAAGTTTGTGTTGGGGTCCTCTCATATCACGTGGCTCTTGAGTCAAGTCACCAAGGGAGGAGTGAAAGTAAAATTATTTTGAGATGAATCTCAACAGAAGACATTCACAGAGTTGAAACATCACCTCTTCTTTGCAACAGTGCTCACATTACCATACTTGCAACAACTATTTGAGATTGAGAAAGATGCCTCTGACTATGCTATGGTACAGTCCTTACTCAACTGGGGCATCCAGTGGCATATCATAGTGAGACACTTTTAGACACAGTCAAGAGGTATCCCACTTATGAAAAAGAGATGTATTCCATTGTGCAAGGCTACTAATAATGGAAGAATTACATTTTGGGGAAGGAAATGGTCATCCACATAGAGCACTAACCCCTATAATTCATACAGGCGTAAGCGAAGTTGCATAATGATTGCCACCAGAAGTGGTCCACATACCTGCAACAGTTCCATTTGAATATGAACTACAAGAAGGGTAGCACCAATAATGTTCAAAACAACCTTAGTCGACCACCGATCATGGCATTAACCACCTTGCTTAACTCTTATGGGCATGAGACTTCTAATTGGCCACTTCTTTACAAAAGTGACTCAGAATTTGGCAACACATACCATATGCTCTTGGAGGGTCAGTAAGTTCAAAATTTTCACCTCCAAGATGCTCTATTATGCCACCTGGGACACCTTTTTGTTCCTTTAATTGAGCGTGCCAAGATGATTTTGGAAGCGCACTGGAATCGGGCTGCTGGGCATTTCAAGGTTGAGAAAATGGTGGCAGTATTGCAGAAGTATTTCTATTGGCCAAATCTTCAACGAGATGTCAGGAAGTACATCAGATCCTGCACTGCCTATGCCATCCAAATCAACCATCAAGAAGCAAGGCCTCTATACTCCACTACCTACCCCTAGTCAACCTTGGGAATCCATATCCATGGACTACATGTCGGGCCTTCCTTCTACTAAGCATGGAAACAACTGTTCTTTTGTGGTCATCGACTGATTCTTGAAGATGGCCATTATGGTAGCCTACAAGAAGAATATCACAATAGAAGCCACTACTAAACTCTTCTTTGAATGAGTGTGGGTACACTTTGGGATCCCACAGTCTATCATCACATATCAAGATAATAGGTTCCTTAGTTCATTTTCGTATAGTGTCTGGTCAATGTTGGACACCAAGCTCACTAGGTCCATGTATTTCCATCCCCAAACTGATGGCCAGACATAGGTCATCAACAAGATTATCATACATATTCTATGCATGTACAACTCAAAGAATCCACGCACATGGGATGAGAGCCTCCCCTATGTCCAACACAACTATAACCAGGCTCTCCACAGTTTGACTGGACATAACCCTTCTTAGTTGGTTTGGGATTCCAACCGCTGTGACCCATTGATGTGGCCATACCATTTGTAGTGATGCAAGAAGATTCGGCTCATGTCCAATCCATAGCCGATAAGGCAAATAGCTTCATTGAGAACATTCAACACATCTGCTAATAGGTCCATGACATATTGGACAAAGTCAGTGCTAAGTACAAGAAGTAGCATGATCAGCATTGGGTGCCATATAAGTTCCAGGTGGGTGATAGAGTTTGGCTACATTTGTAGAAGGACAACCTTGCAGGGCCCCACCGCAAGATTCATCAGGCACCACATACGTTCCAAGTGGGCGATAGAGTTTGGCTACAATTGTAGAAGGAGCACCTCGTAGGGCCCCACCGCAAGATTCACCTGCCTCGATATGGGCCATACACCATCATCAAGGCCATGGGAGATAATTATTTTGAGCTTAGCATTCCCCCATTCCTTGTTCTACACCTAGTGTTAAGTGTGGATTTCTTTTGGCCATGCTTTCCACCATTACTGGACACATCTAATGTTGCAGAACAACTCACACCAACAGAGTTAAATCCAGATTACATGGAACAAGCTGCAATTGATCAGATCATGGACACGCAGATTGAGAACAGTGTCTAGTAGAAGATCTAACTATATCGAGTTGTCAAAGCTAGCCAACTCGTGCAACAAGGCAAATGGCTCACCTGGGACAAAGTTCAGCAAAAGTTTCCTCATCTCATGGAGGAACTCAACGCAAAGGAGATCATTTCTTCCTAAGGGAGGAGGACTGATCTAGGTGGATATTGGTGGCCACCCACCTATTCTACTTAGACCCTCACCATTATTCTTTCAGTTTTGTTCAGTTTCCTTAATCGTAGCACAATTTACTATTTTTGGTTTTTCTTGAGGTCCTAAATTTTCAGAGCCATTTTGAGGCCCTAAAGGACATTTTTTTTGGAAAAATTACTTTAGTGATTTCGATAAAAAAAAATGTGATTTCAACTGTAAATTTCGAAGAGATATTTCCAATGAGGTATCATACGCATAAAACAAAGATAATATGACCAAGTTACGACGTCGACAAGTTGGCTTCCAAACTAACCCCAACACGGCCCATAGAATCTTGGTGTTACATCTCCTCGGGTTAGGGTTTTGGTTGTTTAGGGTTTTCTTGTATTGTTCAATAATAAAAAGGCCCTTGAGCCTCATTGTAACTCAGTTCAGAGGCATCTAGCTGCCACATCTCTTCTCAGAGATAAGCTAACATTGCGTGAGCTAGTCTTATTCCCATTCTGTTTGTAAGCATATTTCAATATTTGATATTAATGAAATGAATTGTTATTTCTACTGCATCTCTGTATTTATGGTTATATTTGTAATTTGTTTCATTCCTATTTATATTTGGATCAAATAGGGATTCAGTACACTCGTGTTGTAAATATTCAATACACACTCGCACTGCAGAGATTCAATGCACTTGATTGATACATATTTGCACCAAAATATTCAATACACTCGCACCGTAGAGGTTCATTGCACTTGATTGATACATACTTGAACCCAAAGGATTCAACAGTGTCGCACTGTATACAAATACACTTGTACCATAAAGATTCTATAAACTTGTAATCACATGGATTAATGATTCATATAATGATAGCAACCATCAATAAACAATGATCTAGGGGTATCTAAGTTGTCAAAAATCACTCAAAGATTGCAGTTGATTTGGGCCACACCTACTCTTAACAAAACTAGATTTTCATGGTGTCTCTTCTATCTCCTCTAAACTATTAAAAATTTTAAACCTTAAAAAACAAAAACTTCACAATTAATTTAAACTAATGAAATTTGAAAAAATAATAAAAATAATTATTATTATTATTATATTATTATTATTGAAAATTTTATTTCTTTAATAATTATATTTGACAATTTTATATTTTTTTTATTTATTAGAAGAAATAACAATCACCTGTTGCAAATTTTTATTTTTCTAAATTAAAAATTTTACTTTTGCTTATTAAATTTCTTAATTTTATTTTTTTTTAAGTATTTTAAGATATAAAACTATAAATTGTACCTAATTGTCATCGTGTTAACCAATATCACTATTTTGTGGGGCTTTGATCTCATAGCATCGACATCACATGAGGAGTACGATCATGTGGAGGTAGGATTGTTGTCTTGTGGATTTATTCATCATATATAATTGGGAGGTGCCCAATCATATTGCAAACTTTTTAAAGGTTATTAGAATCTCATGACATAATAAATCGGAGTCCAATATATTTAAAGTTCAAATTATTTTTTTAATGATTTAAATTTAATCATGAAATTTATGATTTAAATGATTTAAATTTAATTATAATAAGAAAATTATTAATATTTTTTTAATATATATTATTTTAATTTAATAAAAATAAAACAATTAAATTTTTTAAAAATATATAAAATATTTTAAAATTATAAAATAATGATCAATATTTACTAAAATAGATATGGTTTATTGATATTAAAAAAAGAGATTATTAGAAATTCTTTAAGATTTTATATTTATATTTTACAAATATTAATGGAAATTATCCAAGATCATTATAGTTTTACTAATTTAAAAGGTTAAGAAGGTTGGTAGTGTGACAAATATTTTGAAAATTAGATGGAATGTGAGCATAAGATGGATGATTTAAATATAAATGCATATCATTTTCAACCCTTTAAGTGTTGCAAAGGTGAGCGACTCTTTCATCCCATGGGGGTTTGGGAATGAGAAATTATTTTATCTTCAAAAAATTTATTTTCTTCCTTACATTAATTAAGATAGAGAGATACTTCCTTAAAATATCTTACTTTTGATTTTCCCTCTAACCTTTTATCACCCCTCAATTTGTTTTTAAATTTTAATATAATAATACTTTTAATATTATCCATACTTTACAAAACAAATTCATCTTTTATCCCCCAAAAATTTAGCTAAGATTGGGCATCCTAATGTCATCATCACTTGAACTAAAGGTGAGGGTTTTGGTGAGAATTACAAGAAATTTTAGGAAGGTGGGAGTTGTGGTTAGAGTTAGAAGCAATTTTAGGAAACCTCTCAATTTCTATGTTGTTTAACTTCTTCTTATGCATAAGATACCTAGTCATAGCAATACTTTCAATGGGTAAAACCCTTACTTTAATCAAGAGGATATAATAGATAGTACTCCTTTATATGTTCTATCTTCCTCGAAACTCTCTAGAGATAATACCTCAAACCTCACATCCATATAAAATAACATCTAAATTACCCTTGCATACATAAGTGGATTGAAGCCAACCCCATTTCCTTCGATATAAAAATCCATGAGAGGTAGACCAATTGCTTTGAGTGGGACTAAGTGCCAAAGAGGGATTGAAAATAGAAACTACAATTGGGTGAAATCAACTATAGGAAGAAGCATGATAGCATCCCAATAATGAGTAAATCATTTTCTCATCTAATAAAACAACTACCAACCTAAACTCAACTTAGTTTCAAAAAAAAAAAATTAATTAAACTTAAATTGAAATCAATTAATAAATATTATGCTAATTGACCTTGAAATAGTTCTTTGCCTCCACTATTTAACTCTCTTATGAATCCAAACAAAGAAAGTTTTATTATTATTATTATTAAATGGTTTGTGTCATAAATACAAATAAAGCGTTATGTGTATAACAACCACATTTACTCAAATAATTATTGTTATTACTAAATAATTATTGTTGAATTGAGGCTTCTATGATCCATATCAAGTTTATGAGAAATTCCTTAGCATAAATCACATGATATTACATTTGTCGATGCATTTCGAACCAACCAGTGTGGTTCATCATCAGGACAAGTTTTAGTAATATTATTATTAAATATTTAAATTATATTAAATAATAATAATAACTTAATATTATTTAAATATTAATATAATAATCATAAATATATAAATATATAAGAATATGTTATTTATTTTTTTCTGAATAAGTCTACTCCTATTATTGATACAAAAAAATTTACAACGAGGCGATAGCCTCAAGAGATCTAGCGTGGAAAATGGCTTACTCACATGATAGATTTGACAGATAACCCACAAAAACTAGCGGCAAACTGACTAGAACTAAGACTATTACTGGAGCCTTTAAACCGAAACCGCCATGACAAAGCGCAGATTGACTGGAGGTCCAAAACTGCTTAACAGAGGTGATACTATTGACTTGAACTGTTAACATAGACAGAAAACAACTAAACATAGACAGAAAACAATTGAGCATTTCCCCTTGAACGGACATGATAGCTGCAAAAAGAGAACGACAACGTAGTCAACGATCTTGAGCCGTGGAAGGCAATTCTTCCAAAATTCGACAACTGAAACTGGAGAGGTCGTCGTCATCAAAGTGAAGGCCCTCTTCTTTCGGCGGATCCTCTTCACCTTGAAGATTTGAACACGCCACGACAGGCTTAACCTGTAAAGCAGAACTCTTTGGAACATCACCCTTCTGGCACGGATTCTGAGAGGCGCTTGGCATATCTTCCACCCCCGGCTTCGAAGTAGCATTTGGAGTTGTCGAGACCATGCCTGCTACGCCCTCACTTAGCTGAATCGTGATAGTGGCAATGAAGGAATGATTGCTTAGCATGTAGGGGATTTGAAAGCGGGCCGAGTGCTCATGAGTGTGATTGGGGGTTGATATTTCTACCCTATGTCCCCGGCCACGACCACGAACTCGTCTGGGAGAAGGATGACTTTCAGAAGAAGAGCCAGGGAATGTATCCGCGGAAGAGGAAGAAGCATGACGTAGGAGACAACCACGAACTCCACCCCTACGGTACCCCATTCTTTGCTGCAGGATAGTCATGTTGCCCGGAGTAGAAAAAGTATGACAGACAACAATTCTTTGCTGAACAGAGGAGACTGGAAGGGGGAGAGGTAACAAATTTATCAGAGAATTGAGAGAGCTGGAGGGCATACAGCTAAAGAGAACGTTGAAGGGGTTATGTCGATCTAGGAAAACCAACACAGAAGCTACTCCGCGAGCCTCAACACCATGAAAACCTGAATCATCCACCGAATAGAGCACTGCACCTGCGAGGAGGCCTAACATGCGTAAGAAAGGAACTGAACTGTAATGGGGGAGCACCATCGGATTAGAGCAGGAGAACCTGTGTAGAATGTCGAGCCACACTAACGCGGCCTTGAATGAGCTCTCATGTGTATTGAATACATACAACAGGTGAGGCCAGGTGGCGTAGGACGTACTCCACGCACCTACTCCGCCCGCCGCGACCATCCCATTACCTGTCCCGTTCACCTGCATATGGGAATAAGAATATGTTATTATTTATATAGTTATTAATAATTATAAATAGTTGGTCTTTAAAAAAATACACATAATAATTTTTAATGGATTGATATATGTTTCATACATTTCAATGGGCTTATATCAACCACATTGGTAAATGTGGTTGTGCACATAAGAATTAGTAATGTGATTGATATATACTTCATACACATCTATTAGCTCATATCAATCCCATTGGTAATGTGGTTGTGCTAGTATATATTATGCTAATTGACCTTGAAATAATTTTTACCTCCACTAATTAACTCTCTTATGAATCTAAACAAAGAAAACTATTTTCATAATCTTTCTGTGGTAATAATTTAGGGTAATGTACTTACGATCTCTCTCCGGTAATAATTTAGGGTGATGTATTTACCATATTTCTGCGTATTAGAAAACAATCTGGGGCACGTGCATCTACGGTTTAGCATGCTGATGTCAGGTACACACATTCTTTATATTTTTCTAATATATATATGCTCATATATTTTCAAGTATGAATAATTCAGCACAATTACCAAATATTACCAAAGGTAGACCTAGCACAGTTACTCTATAAAGCCTGTATGAGTATATAGAGTCTTCAGAGAAACTTAGAGAAGAAAGAGAAGTCAAGCTACAAATAGAGTTAGGAACAATGCTCGAAAATAAATTCACATCTCTTGAAGAAAAGATCCAAAAACAAATAGAAAATAAAATAAAACTATTGGAGAATAAGATGGAGGCAATGGAGACTAGGTTGTAGGTTATAGAAAAACAAAACCAAGATATGAACCAAACATCCCAGAAAATAAATGTTGATACTTTAGAGAGTCTTAAAATGAAGGACATGATTAAAGAGCTAGAAGAAAAAGTTAATAGTTACCTCACCCTAAATAGTGTGGCAGTTAAATTAGATATCAAACCAATTAAAGATGAAATGAAAAGTTTGATAGAATTAGACCATGAGCATAACAAAAGGGCCTTGAATCTTATAATCTTCAGTTTGAAAGAGGAGGTAGATGAGGATACTTTAGCCATAGCCCAGACAAAATTACATAATAGATTACAAATTGAAACAATGTGTCTCACAGAAGCAACAAGGTTGGGGAAACTAACTGAGAATAAAGGAAGTTTGATCCGAATAAAGGTGAGCTCTACTTACCATAAGTATGACATACTTAGTAAAACCTCAAGACTAAAAGGAACGATAATATTTAAAAATGAAGATCTCATTCCAGAAGATCAAGTAGAATTGAGAAAGGAGGTTCAAAAGGTAAGAGAAGCTAGGAAGGAAGGAAAATGGGCAATAATCAAAAATAGAAAAACTGTTATTCGAGATAGAAACCAAAAAGATAATAATAAATAGCAATTCAACATGCTCCAGATTCTTTCTTGAAACTGTTGGGGCTTTCCATGGAACAAAGGCCCCAAGCTAAGTTGGATCTCAAATGATGTTGATATTATTTTGCTTGTTGAAACTTTGGAGCACGAAGAATCTAGGGTCCCTAACATAGATGGCTCTACATTATGGTCTACCTGAAATAAGTGATCCTCCCGTAGAGGCATTGGGGGTATAGCTTTTTACATTAAGAAGAACATCTATCCCCATGCTAGGATTTATATAAATGACCCTTACAACCAATATAGTTGGATAAAAATTACTTACATCTATGATAAAAAGACCTAGATAGAAATCTGTTATGCCCCCCCCATCAATTCTAACTTCTGTAAGAAAAATAATTTAGATAAAAGTAGTCTTGACAATGGTTTAGAGAATGATATTTCTAGCCTAAGGAATGTAGGCAATATCCTTTTAATGGGTGGCTTTAATGCTCGAACTTCAAGCAACCAAGCTATTCGTCTAAGCAATCATTCCAACCCTAATCATCTTTGGTTAGATGAAGACCTTCCTCTAGCTAGCCGGTAGAAAAGGAGCTTTGAAGAGCTCGGGGAGAATTTGTTTGGGTCGGAGCTAGTCAAGCTCTGTAGTGCTCAAGATCTCATAATTTGCAATGGTTTAAAGAAGTGGCCCAATTCTATGCAAATGACCTGCATCCATGGGTTTGGTAGTAGCGTGGTAGACTATCTTATCTCTGATCTCCCTCTATATGATGAAATAACAAATTTTGACATCTTAAATGACCATGAGCCTGACTCTGATCATAGGCCTTTACTTATAACTCTCAATTTTGTCATGCATAGAGATCCTATAGAAGATAATCCTTATAGCCAAAAGAAGCTAATCTTTAATAGAAATAAAAAAGATCTCTTTCTAAATGAATTAAAAACTAATTTGCTCCCTTTATCTAGTATATACAACATAGAATATCTCTATCATAATTTTATTACAACCCTCTCATATTCTATTAACAAGTTCTCAATTGAAGTTTCAAGTAATAAAAGGAATAGCAAAACCAACCCATGGTATGACAAAGATTGTAAAAGTGCGATGAGTGCAATTAAGAAAGTTGTTGATGAATCTCTTAAAATTTGCAAGATAAAAATATACAAAGCCCTAACTAAAAGGAAAAAAAAAAGTAGTATATATGTAAAAGACAAGAGAATCTCTTACACCTCTCTAAGGTAGCTCCTAAGAAATTCTGGAGGCAAATTCTTACTAGGAAAACTAAAGATAATAATAAAATTTCTTTACACAACTGGAATTCCTATCTTAAAAAGCTAATGAATCTCCAAATGTCATGGATAACTTTGAAACCCTACTCACAACGAAAGACATTTGCTCACTAGAAGACATTGATTTTGGGGTTAATCGCTTGGCTAATGGGAAAGATAAGGACATTGAAGGTTACTAGGTGGAAATCTTAAAAAATGGAGGTCTTGTCCTCATCCCCGACATTCACAAGCTTTTCAATGAAGCGGTCAAGCAAAGGTTCCCTAAACCATGGACTCAAAGTCTCATTATCCCTATTTTTAAAAGTGGGGATACAAATAACCCCTCTAATTATCGGACAATTATGATTAGCCCTCTCCTAGCCAAGTTATATGGTTTTATTTTGGAAAGGAAGTTGAGCATATGGCTTGAAAGTGAAGGTAAGCAGGCTAAAGGCCAAGCGAGTTTTAGAAAGCAATACTCAACAATAGACCACCTCGTTATGCTTAGGATCATTGTGGAGGAATGCCGCAATGATAAATCCAATCTCTTTTGTTGCTTTGTAGACTTTAGAAAGGCTTTTGATACAATTCCTAGAAACAACCTTCAGAACAGATTAGAAGAGCTAAAGGTTCCTTTTGAGTTGAGAGTTACCGCTATAAGGTTATACGAGAATGTAATTGCCAAGTTAAAGAGCAATGAGGGGTGGTCGAAAGATATTAAGTGTAATATCGGAGTTAAACAAGGTTGCTCCCTCTCCCCTAGCCTAGTTGGCATTTACATCGACAAGCTAGAAGGTTGTTTAGAGGAAGCAAGATGTGTTGGCATGATCTTAGCTAGGATAGTCATCATCCTTCTTCTCTATGCTGATCATATTGTTCTTCTCGCAAGGTGCCATCTGATCTTGATAAGCAACTTATACTTCTTAAGGATTTGTGCTCTACCATGGGTATGATTGTTAACACTCACAAAACAAAACTTGTGATTATCAAATCCAAGAAGGACACTTACACTAATTTTATGTATGACACTATTAACTTGGAGGAAGTGTCTTCCTACAAGTACCTAGGAATTGATATTCATCATAAGCTCAACTGGAACTATAGCATTGAGAAAAGGATTAATGGGGGATGGAAAGCTTATTTTGGTCTTGCAAATAATTGTAAAACGACAAACCTCGTAATGTGGGATAGAAAGAAGTTCCTCTTTGAAATTTTAGTCACTCCAGTTATCTTATATGGATGTGAGGTTTGGGGTTGTAGCATCTCCAAAGAATCTTGGAGAAATATTGAGCAAATCCAGAAGCATTTTATAACGTATAACCTCAAAATTAAAAGCAACACACCCTATCTTATTCTCCTTATAGAAGTGGGTCTTTCCCCTATTGAGAGCCTAGTTATGACTAGGCTTCTGTTGTACAAGCACAAACTTAATAACATAGAAGACAATAGACTTCCTAAGCTAGCTTTAAATTCTAGTTAAAACCACCTAAGGCTCAAATGACGTTGATATAAAGACACCAAGGCCTGGTTAAACCATTGGGAGATCGATGAGAATGTTGTATTGAAAACATTAATAACATTAAAATATTGTTACTTCTAGGTTCAAAGAAAAAAATTGGTGTGACAAAGATTTAACAGCTAAAAGAAAATTAAGATATTATAAGGAGGTCATCAACCCCACCCTAGAAGCTTAAAAGTATCTCTCTATTTTAACTAGCTCAAAGAAGAAAATTAACATAGCCAAGATTAGAACAAACTCTCATGAGCTCCATAGTGAAACGGGTTGTTGGGCAGTTCCTAAAACACCATGGATGGAAAGGTTCTGCCATCTCTGTGAGAATTCAAACATCGAGGATGAAAATCACTTCCTCTTAGAGTGCCCCACATACAAACACATTAGATCTCAGTTTCAAAATCTTTGTTGCAATACTGACCTTCCTAACCTTTTATGTTGTCAAAATTATAGTGAGCTCAGGGGGCTTCTCTCCAAGCTTTTTGAGCATAGGAATAAAATCTTAAATCAAACTAAATAATTTGTTTCTTTAGGTTCGATAGACCAAAGATATGGTCTCATTCGACGTTAACCACCATCATCATCATCATCAATAATAAATTATTATTATTATTATTATTGTTATTATTATTATATTATTTATCAAGGTTGTGTCAAGATACAATGAATTGATAACATATCAACCAATTTAGTAAATAATTATTGTTATAAGATATATTTAATTAAATTACTACTATATTATATAAGTTAATTATATTAAAATTTAAATTATATTAATAATTAAAAATAAATAAAATAATAAAATATTAAACAATATCTTAAATATTAAATATAAAAATATTAATATAATAATCATAAACCAATATATGGTTATAATTATATAGTATTAAAACATAATAATAGTTTTTTTCAAAAATACAAAAGATTTATGGTTGATATATCAACTATATATAAATTGATTAGTAATATATGTACTAAATAACTTCAAAAATTTTGCATCCACTAATAACTCTTCCAAACAAAAAAAAACTATTTTCATAAATAATTTTTTTAATTATTAAATATATACTTTTAAAATATTTTTTATATGAGAGATATTTAGGTTGTAGAAGACATATTTACGTAATTCCCACTTAAGGACTTGAACCCGTAACCATAGACCACTCTTAGATATTTATCAATTTATTATTAAAAAAGGAAAATTCTTTTATTCCAAAATTTAGTCCATCAAACATAATTGTATTCGACTTTCCTACATCAAGCCCCCACCATAATTGGTGTTTCAATAGTGACAACTGAAATCATTTATCTCCACGAAAATATAATGGCTATCGAAATACAAGGAGGACTCTAAATTTGTGGCTCAAGGCAAACCCGTCAGTCACCTCATGGCAAGAAGTTCAGGGCGACAATATCGGTATCTACTGTCCTAACACTGCTACTTCTCTCTGCACAAATTTGATTATGATGGTGCAAAGCTGTTCTTGCTTTCTTCACCAGAAACACAATTATAATAAGAGCTTCGGGGAAAATCACATATAGAATGACCTCTGTTGACTCTTTTCGAACCAATTAGTGTGGTTCATAGTCAGTGCAAATCGTGTCCTAAGGATGAACCACACTAGTTGGTTCGAAACTGGTGGACAAAGGTCTTTCTATATGTGATTTTCCCCGAAGCTCTTCTTATAACTTTGATGGATCACAGAAACTTCAATTCTACAACAGAAACACAATTATTAAGTATAAGTTTGGCTGTTGAGAGACCGATGACATTTGCAGAAATTTCAATGTTTGGATTGGCAATATTTTGTCTATTGTGTGTTACATTCTCAAGATAATCCATGCAACTTTGTGGGAGTGGCCATAGATGAACCAAAAGCTGCTATGACTGAGACTGAAAGGGAGTGCCCACGGAGATCTTCTACTCGCAGCCTTCTGAGAAATAGGGTTGCTGGCCCGCCTGCTTTCTTGACTATCTGATCAGGCTGGCCCACCGACCGCCTTCCATCTTACTCAGTGGAATCGATCATTCCAGTTTTGACATACAATTATATAATCTCTTCAATTGTTTACAAATATTTGTTGTGTATCGGTGAATCTAGGGATTTCGGTCTGAGGACCATTAGACTGCAAAAAAATAATTTTTTTGTCGATCCAACAATGGTGAACGAATGCCTTGGAAACAAATTTCAGGCCATTCAGTCAACAACGATCTGTAAATATGCAATTATATTATGCGTTTGCATATTTGCAATAGTGATCACAATCTCACATTTTAATTCCCCAATTGGACTAAGCGATGGCAGAAGGGGTTTCTACACGTCCATCGGCCTTGTAAGTTGGGTTCTATCAATTAGACTAAATTTTCTTGCGTCTCATTTTCTGGAACTCATACAATAATATCTGTATATTTTGGTTATGAAATTGATTACACAGATTTTATAAGTAGATTTCAATGGCTATTTCTATTCAATTAAGTGCCAATCTCTTGCAGAAGGCAGAGTTGAATTCGTCTGCAACTGTCACTGATTTAGAGAGTGCTCTGAAAAATGCTTCAATGTCAAACAAGACTGTGATAATCACAACAATAAACGCAGCTTGGGCAGAAGAAAAGAGTATATTAGATTTGTACCTTCAGAGCTTTCGAATTGGTAAAGGGACACAAGAGTTATTGAATCATCTACTCCTCGTTGCAGTGGACCAAAAAGCATTCAAGCGTTGCCAACAGATTCATCCGCACTGCTATCTTTTCGTTAAGGAAGGATCTGATCTTTCAAGGGAAAATGTTTTTATGAGCCAAGAATACTTGGACATGATGTGGGCTAGAATTTTATTTCTGAAACATGTGTTGGCGTTGGGTTACAGTTTTGTTTTCTCTGTAAGTATATTTCAATTTCATAGTTCTCAGACAATAAATATAGAAATACTGATCGAAATTCTAATCAGAGAGGTAATCAAAACCCTAATGATCGTCGCCGCATTCAAGGGTTGAAATACCAGCTGAGCCAGGAATTTCAGTCATATGTAGTAGTACCATTCAATGAATAATTTGATTCTTTCTACTGTATGATTTACTGATCAGGATGCGGATATACTGTGGTTTCGGAATCCGTTCCAATTGTTTGATGAAAAAGCCGATTTTCAGATTGCCTGCGATCATTACACGGGCGATCCACACGAGCTATCAAATGCCGTCAATGGGGGTTTCAACTTCGTTCGTTCCAGTGAGAGAAGTATTAGGTTTTATGAATGGTGGTATGACTCCAGGAGATTGTACCCCAATTCCCACGATCAGGATGTGCTAAACGAGATCAAATCAGGAAGTTACTTGTCTGAAATAGGGTTGAAGATGTTTTTTCTAGATACCAAGTACATCAGTGGGTTCTGTGAGCCGAGAGCAGGACTGAAGGATGTGTTCACAATGCATGCCAATTGCTGTAAAGGCATGAAGGCCAAGATTGCTGATTTAAGATTGATTCTGCAGGATTGGAGTTCCTTTCGCTCTCTCAATGGCAGTACTGCAGTCCACTGGAGAGCTCCCGATGCATGTTTACATTCATGGTTTGCAGGGCCGATTGGCAGCCCCAAAGGGTATAAACAGCTTGCAGAAGAGCCAACTCTCAACATTGGACATAAGTAAAGTCAAGAGGGTGCACACTAATCACAGATGTGTGCTATACTTCACCATCTTGAAAGCCCCACTGTCCTCATATATGAAAGTGAAGCTGTGGATATGGATTTTATGTGAAAGAGATGTAGTTAATGTGAATTAATTTCATAGTTATCAATCCAATTTGTATGTTCGGTTGTAATATGATTAAGATGTACATTTTTTTTAATGAGAACTTTGTAGTTTGGAAAATGTTTTCAAATTACTATTTTTTATATAAGAATTTTTTCGGGTGTAATCTTTGTACTTTTAAAATGGAGTGTTTAAGGGATTTTTTATAATTTTGGAATTTTTTTTAAGAAGTGGCAAAACTTGTCAACCAACAGTGAGGACAGCCATCTTTGGCTGTTATTCGCGAATGTTGGATTTGACTCATCACAGTTATCAAGGAAAACCACGCCACCTGTAATAACCCGCTGGTGGTCCGTAAGGGAACAGGCTTTCACTCGATACCTCTAGGTCTTTGGCAGTTAACCTGTTTCCTTAAGTCCGAGGAAGACGAACTCTGAGCCAAGCAGAAGCGGTTTTACCTCTAGGTATTGGGCGGTTAACCTGTTTCCTTAAGTCCGAGAAAGACGCTTAGCCAATCAGAAGCAATTTTACTACATACTCTAGGCAGATTTGGAATTCTTTTTTATTTACAACTTTGATTTTTTTTTTTAAATTGAATTTTAATTTTCCAAATTGGCATAATTTATACATAAAAATATTATGATACGTCAACTTGATTAATTTTCAAGTCACTGATTTTATATATAAAAATATCATAACATAAAATATTTTGGTACATAGACATAATTTGTAACTTTTTATGATAAAGTAAAATTAAATAATTTACACGTCATCGATTTTGTATATAAAAATAGTATGACATAAAATATTATGCTACTTGGATTTAATTTGTAGCACAATGTAGTAATAATATACGGCAAGTTTCAAGAAAATGAGGTTAAAAGTTAATTGCCAATTGCATATTGCTGAAGGAGTAGGTAACGCGAAATATATTTGATTAAAATATAGGTGAAAATGTAGTTGAAGAATGTGATAGTAATCAAATCAAACAAGTTTTTGGTCTTTAAGATTGGGTAAGGAGATTTATCTTTCATTTTATTCTATTGGATAATTTGAATAAATTTAGATTTTTTTTAATTATATATATATATATATATATATTATATTATATATTATAATTTATTAAATTAGATTATTATTTATATATTAGTTTGGCATAATTGAAAAGATTATAAAAACGTGGTTTAAATGGGTATATTCTTTTTACAAATTGATAATATAATTATTTATGGGATAATTTGAATAAATTATATTTTATTAATAATAATATATATATTTTATTAAGTTTGGATTACTATTTATATATATGTTAGTTTGGCATAATTGAAAAGATTATAAACAATTTGTTTAAAGGGGTATATTATTTTACAAATTGATTATATAGTAAAATTAAGGAAATTTTTATTGATAGTAGAATGAGTTAATTTATTTTTTATTTTTTAAGATTGAATTAAACAAAGGAAATAGTTGTAACATAGTTAGTTTTTTCCTTTATATCATGGTTTTTTATTTTGTTTTCAAAGTCAATACGAGGAAATAAAACTATGTTATAATTTGTTTTACCAATCATAGGGTTTGAAAATTTGATAAAAAGATAAGCCAATGCAAAATATTATTTTGCACAAGAAAACAAGACATAACACAATGAGCTCGCTAGAAATATTTTTATGGACTTCATGTACCTAAAACTATGCAAAAAGAAACATTGCATATGGATGAAAAACATGAATACTAAACATAATATATAAGGTGAGAAAATTCATCAAACAATGATAAATATTATATTACTAAATATTTGTAATAATAAGAGGTGGCATATAAAAAGTTAACAGCATTGTGTAGGGAAGTGTGAAAGAAAAGAAAATGAAGGAAGTAATTGTGTGTAGTAGTAGGTGTGCGCAATGGAGGCGTATGGAAGAAGTGTGCAAAGGTGGGAATGCAACATATGTGCAGAGGTGGGGATGTGTGCAGAAGGGGAAGTGTTGTGAAGCAAAAGGATGTGGAGGTTTAAAGACTGTGTGAAATTAAGGCATGTGCAAAGCTAAAGTTTATGCAAAGGTAAACTATGTGCAAAGGTAAAAGGTTAACTATCATTTCACTCCTTCCACAAGTCAATATTTTTAGTATTGTTTTACTTAATTTTGTCTCACACCCAATATATTGGAAGAAGTTAACGCATATTATTCCTTCAATGCATGAAACGCAAGCATACAATCTACACATACTGTCACTATCATCACAACCTACATATACATTGTCACTACAATCACTGCCACTGCAGCTTACAAATATTGTCACTACAATCCCTTGTCACAATCTGCAATCACTACCACAAAATGTCACATACACTACTATCACTAATTATGATGCTATTATCCACACCTTACCATAACCTATCATGGTTCCTCTTCAATGTTTCCATCAATTTGGTCACATATGACACATCGTGGAAATTGTTCTTACCATACAACCAAAATTGTTGTAACCAACTCATAGACCCTCAATGCACATAAAATATATTCCATCCATCAAATAAGTGTTAAAAATGGATTCCATGTCTTTGGATGCATCCACCTTTAAACCCTAAAAAATCATGCTTCTTCCAAAATTCAATTTAGACCAATAATGAGCCCAAAAACTCAAAATAACCATTAAAAACTATATATTAAATTAAATATTCTAAAAAGAGATATTTTCCTCTTTTAAACTTATGACTTTAGCATTATAAGAAGAGTCTCTCACCAATTCCACTGTGCAATTTTGGTTTCCATATTATGTAATTAAATCACATTTGTTCTGACCCTTTGAAAAAGGAGAGCATTATACAAACTAACAGTTGGTCATGGTTTAATCGACTATATATCATAATGACCCTCGGGGCCCACAACATTCTAATTTGATTCCTCATCCAGTTAGAAATCACCATATCATTTTCAAATTCCAATCAAACCATGATTTTTCACAAGGCTACAAAAGACTTCAATACAAATGAGGTGTGAGAACCAAACTCTTATATGGATAATACCTATAACTTTGGCAACTATGTTACATTACATATAGACTAAGGCTGGAAATTTTTTCCACGTAACAATAGTGTAACCAATCATGGAATAGTCAATATTCCTACACATCCATATGAAAAGCATTCATCAAACAATAGTTACCATAATGTGTCCACATGTATTGTTTTAACATCTTGCATGACCTATCCAATGAACACAATACATGTAATGTGATGGAACTTATGTTTTTCCTCTGCTAAAAGTAGTGTTGTTTGCTATCAAATTTGGAATATAATCAAAGGGTTGAACTTATTCCGAAAGATGCGCACTCTTTAACAAATTTGTGAGCTAGACATCATAACCATACTTCTGATTCATTATGTAACTTTTCATTCATGAACTTATCCAAATAAACTAAAATGAAGCCGAAACCATTTGTGTCATCACTCTTTGTCACATAGACCATAATCAACTCAACATCCAACTGATACTTAGAAGCGAACTAGAAAAAAAAGAAAATACAAAATAGAACTACTCGACATGTGTTAAACTCAAGCTAAAATATTTTTCAATTTGTTGTTTCATCAATACAACTTGATTTTTGAACTTAATATTTCAGCATCCCAATTACATGAAGCATATATACACATTTGGCAGTCCCGTGGCTTGTGAGAATTGACCATGGGCCAACAATTACACCTTGTATCTTTGGAGTAAAATACACAAGCACATCCATATGAACAAGAGCCATGACCACCAATAATACAACATACACCTAATTTTTTGCCACACAACCATGTCACCTTGTCCTAGGGGTCACTAGTCATTTACTTGATGACATCATCATGATACCATTAAGCCACATGGTAGACTATGGGAGGTGCCATGTGTCACTTGTTTTCTACCCTTTTACCAATCAAAGTGCGCTAAATAAGCCTACCATGTGTGAGCCTTGAGTTGTGCCATGTGTCATGCCACACTGTACTTGCTGCCATGTAAGGTGTTGTGATTGATTTCCATATGTCTGGGTTTCCATGTCATGTCAGTGAGGTAGAACTATGACGTGTTACCTACATCATCATACTCGACCAATGAGACTACACCCGATTTCGGGGAGAAATTGGCCCATTTGTGCTATATGAATGTTTTCCACGTGTCATTATCTGCTTGGGTCGGCAAGATGTATTAAATATTTTACACCTTGACATCATCCACCATCCATTTTCCCATGTAGATCTTGAAGTCACTTGACCAAAGAAAAGGTGCAAACTCTTTAACACGGTTAACAGTCATGCATTTTTGTCAAATATTCTTTGTTGACTGAATTACTAAACCATGGATCTACCTAAAAGATGCGCACTCTTTAACAAATTTGTTGTCAGGAGTTTTTTCACTATAATATTTAGGTCCTCCACTTAATGTTGATATTCAAATGGAGATAATTTCTCATTTGAGAGGCATTTTTTTAAAGAAGGATATACCGTTGCAAAGGCATTGATGAGACTTAAACAATAGAGTTGTTTATAGGATCATTATGGCACCATAAATGCATAAGAAAACTTAAATAAATTCAAGCTCCTTCATCTCCATGTGATGAGATCATGTAAGAGATCTGATTTTCATACTATTTCAAAGAGAGTATTGCTACTTCCTTAGGCATTATGAATGATATTGTTACTATCTTAGACATCCCCTCTCACATAAACACATCTTATTGTCATTAATGACAACATAATGTGAAACATAATACACATTTGATGATGATTAAGAAGAATGCATACTCATGGCCTTGGAGAACCATATATACAATTTAGAGGAAGAATATGTTTATGAGAAGGTATATCTTGAGGGAGAACTTATTAGCGCCTTAAAAGAAATAAAAATATAGAAGAAATACTCGAAAGCTAAAGGATCTATTATAGAAATATGAAAATAAATATTATGATTTTGATGAAGCATCAATCATCCTCCTAAAGATAGGACTAGAAGAACCCAAGAAAATAGAGGATACACTAGTAAGTAAACTTAAACAAGAGGAAAAAGAACTATGGGAAGCTAGAAGTAGATTTTATATCCTTAAGAAAGGATATAGAGAAGGAAAATTCCCATTTGATTTTGAACTTAAAGTTTGAAAAAGGGAGTAAATTATTATATTAAATTCTCATCTACCAGAGATCTCCCTTTATTAAAACAAATATTGTCTATAAACGTTATCATGAGACATTCAAAGGAGAATCAAGCTCAAAGACACCAGAAGAAGAAGAGGAACCTAAAATATATGCCAATGTGTTCAGAGGATATAGAAGCAATGCAAACATAGATAGAAATGCCGATCGAGATCAATAGAGACATGACCCTATCAAAAACACAAACAATAGTAGGAAAGAAACACAAAAAGAGTGTGGTTTTATACTATATACACAAAACCAAGGAAATATATCATATATTCATAGGGGATTCTTGATGCAGGAGCATGTGACTCAGAGGGAAAAAGTCTTCCAACTTATTCCAAAAATCAAAAAAATATCTACAGGCAAGGGAGTGGGGTCCTTTAGCCTGCAATTTCTATGTTTTTTTTAGTTAAAAATAGGATAAGAGTAGAGAATAAAACATGCTATCTTTTTCAGTTAAAAAAATAGGATAAGAGTGGAGAATAAAGCTTCACGCCTTAAATCGTTATGTAAAAAAGCTTGCTTTTGTAATAGATAAGGTCTGAGAAGACTTATCCTTTATTAATGTAAAAAAATAAAGTGGCTGCCAAGCTAGTGAGAGAGAGGGGCGGTGCCAGAAGAATTATTAGTGAAACTTTCTCTCGGCGTTCTGAAAAAAAATTCAATGATATCTTGTTAATATGGATGGATGTATTCAATAGTTGACTGCACTGTGTATTGAAAGATTCTAATTGCATTACTATCTCCACTTGATGCCTTTACTATGTGTGTTGGAACAATTTAGATCATTTTCTTTTCATTGTTACGCTACCGACACTTTGATTTCATTGTTATATGACAGAGGAAAACTCTGTTTACGCAGAGTAATTATAATACTCTCTTAAGGGAACTGTGGCGACGTGAAACCTTATTCATATTTGTTCTTACCATATCAGTTCGTTTCTTTTCGTTGTGATGGATACAATTTACAGCCTCTGCATTTGATGCTACGCAGACTTAATCATTAATATCCGCAGCTCCCCTGGTGGTAACAGGCCATGTGGTTTTCAACAGAACCACAAGTTTGGTAGCACCGACATTTTGGTAGAACTCGCTTTACGTGCGAGGTGTGTGACAGGTTCAGGAGGTTAAAGACTTTACCACATAATTGTGGCATATCTCGAAAATGAATAAACCCTCTGTTTGTCAATTAAGGATGACGAATGAGAATATAAGCAATATCATTTGTGACTGTAGATGAGAATTAAAAGCAGTACTTTAGAGTGTTTTTATAGCTGTTGGTCCAAACTTGTCTATTAGAGATGAACGCTTTGGGCAGATTATAAATTGACATATCTTTGATATGATATGCGCTGCACTGCAATTTTTCTCTGAGCCTTTACTTTTGTCACAAAAGAGGCTTAAGTGGAACATCCAGGTTTTATTATTGTCAATTAAGTACAGTTTGTGGGTTTTAAGGAAAATAAATGAAGCTCTCAGTTAATGATTGATACGCTGAGAGAAGAAGAAAGGGAAGCGGACTCGGACATTGAGGAACTTGTTGTTAGATTAGGGAGATTGTCCCTAACGTCTGCACCCTCACCGTCATTAGTGGTATCAGAGCCATCAACTGACATTGAATTGAATATGAGGAGCAGGAGAAGGATGGCTTTCATAGTTGGAAGAGGACGAGGACGTGGTGGAAGAGGACGGCCTGTTGCGAATGCTGAATAATGGAAACCATAGAAGAGCTGAGAGCTAGATTGGATGCGTTAACTTCAGATAGAAACATAGATGATGGAGATGTCAGTGAGCCCAAAATTGAAGCTACAGAAGAGGAGGAAGTTGTACAAGTTACTCCTGAGATGAGGCTCTTTCAGTCAGTGTTGAAATCCACAGCCAGGCCATGGAACCAATTAGTACCGGTATACCAAGGAGGACTAAATCTAGAAGAAATGATCGACTGGATTAATAGCATGGAGAAATTCTTCGATTATGAAGAAACGGAAGATGAGAAGAAAGTAAAGTTTGCTGTCACCAAATTAAAAGGCCATGCAGCGCTCTGGTGGGATGGTGTGCAGGCAGAAAGGAGGAGACTTGGTAACCAACCAATCAAGAATTGGAGCAGAATGGTAGCAAAGTTAAAAGGTAAGTTTTTTCCCAGTAATTATCAGCAAACATTGTTTAGACAAATGCAAAATCTTAGACAGAGAGCTTTGACAGTAAAAGAATACACAGAAGAGTTCTATAAGGTGAGCATAAGAGCTAGAGAAGCCCAAGATACAGATGAGAAGGTGGCTAGATATATGAATGGCCTCAGGATGGACATTTAGGATGAGATAAGTTTACTGTCTCCGAAAACAATAGAGGAAGCTTATCAGATAGCACTGAAAGCTGAAGAAAAACTCATGAGGAAGCAGCCTGCCAGAGGGAGAGGGACTTTCAGAGGAAAAGGAAGTTAAGGTGGTAGTGGAAGATCTACATCACCTAAAGAAGGAGCTAGGAGTAGCTCAACCCAACATGCACCCACAGGAGGTGATGCAAGAGGTAGAGGGAGTTTTTCTAGAGGAAGAGGAGGAAGATAAATAAGATGTTACAAATGTAATAAGCTGGGACATAGAGCTTTTGAGTGCCCAAAGAGTGCAGAAACAATGCAGAGGAATGCAATTGTTGCTCTAGTTGAGGGAGAGGCACCAGTGGCAGCAGTACAAGAAGAAGAAAATACACCAGAAAGAGGAGAATCTCTGGTAGTTAATAAAGTTCTTCTTAAGCCAGCAAAGGAGATGGTTGAACAACCACAAAGGAAGACTTTATTCAAGACAGTGTGGAAAGTTCAAGGAAAATTTTGCTAGATGATCATTGATAGTGGCAGCATTGATAATTTGGTCTCTACAAAAGTACTGGAGAAATTGAAGCTGAAGACAATGAAGCATCCAACACCTAACAAGGTGTCATGGTTGCAAAAGGGACATCAACTGTTGGTAAGTGAATAGTGTGAAGTGGAATTTCAAGTGGGCAAATATAAAGATAAAATTGTTTGTGATGTGATGCCTATGGACGTGTGTCACATATTGCTTGGAAGACCTTAGCAATATGACAGAGGAGCCATACATGATGGGAAGAGAAACACCTACAAATTTGGAAAGGATGGTGTCAATCATATATTGTTGCCTCTGCAAGAAGAAGATGTACCGGGACAGAAAACTGATCCAAAAACTCTGTTACTTGGAGGAAAGGAATACCTGAAGCAGATTGAAGAAAATGAGGTAAATTTTGTTGTAATTTGCAAGCCCAAGGTAATAATGACTTCCACTAAAGTTTCTAATTTACCCATTGAAATTCAAGAAATGGTCGAGAAATATTGTGATATTATTGTTGATTATTTTCCTAATGAATCACCGCCCATTCGAAGAGTCAGCAGGCTACAACAGAAAATAGATCGACAGATAAACATGTAGTTAATAGAGGAGCTGAGGAAGCTCGAGCAGATGATGGATGTACAGTTGAGACATGAAGAACTCAGAGCAGCTGAGTTGGAAGAGGAGGTTTCCATTGCTGAAACAGAGGAGAAGATCATTGATGATTTCTTGAGTTATTGGGTAAATCCAGATCAGCTGGATAATGTAAAACCGTGTATTTTTGTAGCCGACAATTGTGATGTGATTACGGGTTTTATTGAGGAGGATGTGCAATATTGTGAAACTGTTACAGCACAAGAGGAAGTTCTTATGGATGCAAAAGAAGTGGATCAGTCTGTAGCACGGATAAGTGAAGCAACAGTTGAGACTGTTGAACTTTTTGATTTTCAAACTGAAAGTTTGTGTGTGAATGGAGGGACTATAAGTGATGATGATATGCTTCAATAATGCCACAGAGAAATTGCATTGTTGGAATACTTGTTGGAAAATCCAGAGTATGACAGGGAGATTGCAGAAGAAAGAGTTCAGTGCAGTGAAAAAGAGGAAAAAAACATCATGGAAACAGATGATATGAGAGGAAGACTAGTTGATAGTCTTGGGAATTCTTTAGAGAATTCTTTGGGCAGAGAGAATCAGCATATTGATGTGCCGATTGAGATGGAGAATTCAAAACATCATACTGAAATCCTGGCAGAGGGAAGTAAGGCACTGATGCCTTATTATTGTTATTTTAACAAGTGTTTTGTGAATGCAGGTATTATTGCAAGTGTTGAAGAACATTTGACTCAGTTGAGTAGTCAAATGAAAGAGAAAGACGAAAATTCTGTGGAAATTTTTAATCCATGGGATGAGGTCGTTATGTTGCTGGAAAGGATGCTGAATGATCAGAATTCAGTGCAAAAAGAATCTCAATTTTAGAATTGGGACTTGCAGATGCATAGAGATGAAGATAGAAAAAAGGAGTACACAAAGTACCAGTCTAGTAAGTTGCTGATAGGAGAAGGCAAGGAAGAAGTTTTTTGTTGTAGAAGACAAGAGGGCTTGGATGATTGGGTGGCAGTAAGAAATGAGAAGGTAAGAACGGAAACAAGTATAGAAGAAAGAAGTCAGCAATTGACGGTAAAATTTGAACGAGTAAGAACTGAGCAAGTCGTCTTAGCTCAGCAGGCAGCAAGAAATCAACAGCTTGAAGATTTATTGGACAAGGAAATTGAATTAATCGGAAGAATCATGTTGAAAGTGTCTCAGAGGAAGACATCAACAAGGAAGAGAAGCAGCAGAAGCAACAGAAAAATGAAAACATGGACAGATGGTGAAAGTGTAGCTAGTGGAGCAAGACAACATAAGACATGGAGACCGGGAGAAAAGTAGCATACGACAGCAGAATTTGATGATGAGTTACAAAACAAAATGTGGGATCCAGGCGGACAAAGATTTAAAAAGCATGATCAGGAGATCATGATCATTTTCTACCTTGGGAGTTTGATGCAGGAGCATGTGACTCAGATGGAAAAAGTCCTCCAACTTATTCCAAAAATAAAAAAAAATATACAGGCAAGGGAGTGGCGTCCTTTAGCCTGCAATTTCTATGTTTTCTTTAGTTAAAAATAGGATAAGAGTAGAGAATAAAACATGCTATCTTTTTCAGTTAAAAAATAGGATAAGAGTGGAGAATAAAGCTTCACGCCTTAAATCGTTATGTAAAAAAGCCTGCTTTTGTAATAGATAAGGTCTGAGAAGACCTATCCCTTATTAATGTAAAAAAATAAAGTGGCCGCCAAGCTGGTGAGAGAGAGGGGCGGTGCCAGAAGAATTATTAGTGAAACTTTCTCTCGGCGTTCTGAAAAAAAATCAATGATATCTTGTTAATATGGATGGATATATTCAATAGTTGACTGCGCTATGTATTGAAAGATTTGAATTGCATTACTATCTCCACTTGATGCCTTTACTATGTGTGTTGGAACAATTTAGATCGTTTTCTTTTCATTGTTACACTGCCGGCACTTTGATTTCATTGTTATATGATAGAGGAAAACTCTGTTTACGCAGAGTAATTATAATACTCTCTTAAGGGAACTGTGGTGACATGAAACCTTATTCATATTTGTTCTTACCATATCGGTTTGTTTCTTTTCGTTGTGACGGATACAATTTACAGCCTCTGCATTCGATGCTACGCGGACTTAATCATTAATATCCGCGGCTCCCCTGATGGTAGCAGGCCATGTGGTTTTCAACAGAACCGCAAGTTTGGTAGCACCGGCATTTTGATAGAACTCGCTTTGCGTACGAGGTGCGTGACAGGTTCAGGAGGTTAAAGACTTTACCACATAATTGTGGCATATCACGAAAATGAATAAAGCCCTGTTTGTCAATTAAGGATGACGAATGAGAATATAAGCAATATCATTTGCGACTATAGATGAGAATTAAAAGCAGTACTTTAGAGTGTTTTTATAGCTGTTGGTCCAAACTTGTCTATTAGAGATGAACGCTTTGGGAAAATTATAAATTGACATATCTTTGATATGATATGCGCTGCACCGCAATTTTGTTCTGAGCCTTTACTTTTGTCACAAAAGAGGCTTAAGTGGAACATCCAGGTTTTATTATTGTCAATTAAGTACAGTTTGTGGGTTTTAAGGAAAATAAATGAAGCTGTCACTTAACGACTGATACGCTGAGAGAAGAAGAAAGGGAAGCAGACTCGGACATTAAGGAACTTGCTTTCAGATTAGGGAGATTTTCCCTAACGTCTCCACCCTCACCGTCAATGCTTAAAGCATATGACTAGACATAAGAGAAAGTTTATATCTCTAAAGGAAGACAAAGGAGGAAGTGTCACTCTTGGAAAAAATGCACCAAGCATAATAATGGGTAAGGGGATAGTTATCCTTGATAATGGAAAAAATAAAGTTGAACATGTTCTATATGTTTATGTTCTAAACTATAATCTCTTAGGTGTTATCCAAATGTGCTATCAAGGATATGAACAAAATGGAACAAAATAAAATTCTTGCATGGAGAAGGTGGATGAAAGTTGGTTATGGCATAAAAGGATAGGTAATATTGCCTTTTATCATCTTGCTAAATTCAACATGAAATGGATAGTAGGAGACATGCCTAACACTTCAAGGCTAAGTAATATTATTTGCAAGGCTTGTTAATGTGTGAAGTTGACTTGAGTCCACTTCAAGAAGAAAAAAAAAACTCATCAACAAGGCCATTGGAAATTGTTCATATAGATATGTGATTTGTTCTTGATACTTCATTTTAATAATAGATGATTATACTAGAATGACATGGGTTCTTTTACTTCAATTATAGAATTATTATAGAATTGACTAAGGGTTTAGATCAATGAAAATGGGGTATATTGTTGGAAATATTTTTTCATTGATGTCAAGTACATGATGAGGCTAATTATGGCCAAGGTAAAGATTAGAAAATGAATATTGTCTGAAATATTGATTTTGGAGTTCTTATGCCTAGTTTGGATACCATATGCTTGAAGAATTTTCTACTCTAATTTGATAGATAAAATTTGAGTATAAGGCATATGGTAGGAAATATTATTCCACAAAATTTCCAATTGTATATGAAAGTCCCCATAACTCCATATAAATGGGGAGATATGAAATATTTTGTCAAGATGACCCATCCAAAGCACAAGCAGGCTGAGATAACCAATTTTACAAGTTAGGCCCACAAGTGAATGTACAAACATTATAAATAATTGTATTATGATTTATTTGTACATAATACAAGAAATAAGAGATATAATGTATCAAAAGGATCCAAAGAATAAATTTTGGGGTGACTCATGGAGTCTAAATATGGAAGCAAAAATGTGATTTATGGGGTGAATGAGCCATCTTGGAATATTCACTATAAATTTTCTTCTAGGATGTTTTGGAATATCAAAATATGATTATAGATGTATAATATATTCATTTAATAGTGGTTAAAGTCATAGACTTTGATTCCCTATAATTTTAGAGATATGGTCTAAGAAAGATATGGTTCCTAAATACTCATCGAACAAGTCAACTTGAAATTTTTTCTATAACATTTTTTCTGGGATTTTTCAAAATATGAAACTTGGAGGATATAGATAGAATATCTTAATGTACCTTTGGATAAAATTTTATATCCTCATTCGCTCTAATTTTAAAGGTATGGTTTGAGGAATTTATGCATCCTAAATGCTCATAAAATCTAGTTCGAATATGTTTGTTTGGTATTTTCACTTTAATTTTCTCTGTGTGATGTTTTAGCTTGTGAATATTGGAAGCGAAAAAAGTGATATATCAATGTACTTATGGAAGAAATTTGAAACCTTGCTTCACTTTCATTTTAGAGATATGCTATAAGCGATTTAGTGTTCCTGAATTCTCTTGAAACATGCTTCAAACATGTTCGGTTGGCAATTTTTCTATAACATTATTTATGAGATGTTTTAGACTATGTAATATGGACGAGACATATAATAGATCTCTATGTATCATCTTGGTATAAATTTTAGCACTAGATTTATCAAATTGAATAAGTGGAACGTTGTGCAAGTTCATTCTTAGGAAGAAGCCAAAAGAAACAAGTTTTAGGAAAAGTACACATGGTGAAGGAAGGAGAAGAAAGTCAAGATGGTGAAGGAATAAGAAATTAATATACCTCGTCAAGAAATACACAATTAATATATCAAGTGATGGAATAAACAACAAATTGACTTGTTGAAAGAAGAATCTAATATACTTTGTGAAGAAGCAAGTAGAGGGGATTGGTGTCTCCTATAGGTTGGTGCCCGCAAAGAAATAGCAGACTGTTATAGCTCAAAAAGCCACTCCCCAGG
>APFE030274857.1:0-16836 GCA_000404065.3 Pinus taeda
ATTCAGGCCAAATGGAACGAAGGATCCCAAAGCCGTCTGGCCAGCATTAAAGGTGGCGGGATTTCAAACGTAGGCACAGGTTTTAGGCGCAAACGGTTCAGCCCGATGTCCAGAGGGGGTCATTTGGCAGGAGAGCGGAGCTCTAGTTCTCTGCAAC
The DNA here is from genome assembly GCA_000404065.3 of Pinus taeda. Taxonomy (NCBI): domain Eukaryota; kingdom Viridiplantae; phylum Streptophyta; class Pinopsida; order Pinales; family Pinaceae; genus Pinus; species Pinus taeda. The sequence goes on from APFE030274857.1 coordinate 158, forward strand.
CAGGTTTGGACTTGTTGGTGAGAGGAGAGTTCAGTCTTCGGATGTTGGCTTTGCGGGACAATGCTGCCAAGAAACTACCTCAGCCCTCGTCTCTGAAAGCTTCGGCTTCGAGCTAGACTTACCTGGTCACTCGTGGCTCAGAGTCCTGGCTCGCTTGTTGGTCTGGGTTAAAATTGTGGTCCTGGTTCAAGTTGTGTTCCTAGTTCAATTTTTGTCCTGGTTCAAATTAAGGTGTTCGGGTTCGAATTGTCTGGTCTTAGTCTGAATTGTGGCCCTGGTTCGAGCTGTGGCCAGGTAAATTGTGTCCCTGATTCGAGTGGTGAGGCAACGCCGTTTTTTAGTGTCTGGGTTCGAGCTGACACCCTGCGGCACATTGCTCAGTCCGGGTTCAGGGCGAGTCACTATTCAGGTCGCCTTTGGCCCTGGGTATCTCTGCGACCTTAGTGCAGACTTGGGGCTGTGGTTGAGGTAGTGGTGGTCACAAAATGCCACGAGAAAGACAGCGGGGTGCCTGCAGGTGGGGTGGCTCGCGAGGCAGAGCCAGATCTCTGGCCTCTGCGCCTCATTCTTCAGAGTCTTCGGAGGGAACTCGTCCGCCACGATCCACAGAGCGCGGAAGAGGGAGAGGCAGGGGACGAACAGTGGCATGCCCGTTCGGCGGGCATTCATCAACCCGGTTCAGACACACCTGCACAATGGACAATGCCGTGTATTACGTCTCAGTGCGCATTGAAAAATGCAAGCACGTTGATAGGCCAGACGACCCAGCAGCTCCAAGGCCACCATCGCCTGTTCGGGGTCAGCGACCTCAGCCTGTGGAAGCCGAGGGTGAGGTGGCGAGGAACAAAGCAGGTCCAAGTGCACCTGATAGCGACAACGCGCTGCACACCGACTCGAGCGCATCAGAATACTATGGCTGCCCGGTGGTGGAGGAACCAGACGGCAAATTTATCCCTCCTTCGGTGGAGGAGCCTTCAAATCCTTACACCTAAGCTAGCGGCCTGGACGTTCGGGGTGGTATGGTTCTCCTATGATCAGTTTGTTTCTAGAGGTCAGGGCAGTGGCCATTGTCGAAACTGTGAGTCAGTTTTGTCTATGTCTTTCTCCATATCAGAGTCTGCAATGTTTAATTCAGTCATGGCGCAATGTTTAATTCAGTCATGGCTTTTTACATAAGTGTTTGTAATGTCTATGTCTAGGTATATGTCAGTCTTGTTATGTAATTTCAGTGACGGTAAGAACCATAACAGTACTGTAAGAGTCTGCAAACTCCTCCCTTGCGATAGCAGTGAGTGGATGATTCAGCTTTTTGAAGTTTTGAGCATGGTCATAGCTCTTGTTTGGGGTCAGGGGATAGCTCTTCGGGCTCACTCTCAGTTTCACTGTCATCTTGTTCAGGTAGCCAACCCATGGCGGCAAATGTAACCCTCTGTACTTTTTTTGTATTATTATAGAATAGTCCAATTTACAACCAAAATAAATAATAATAAAAAATATAATATAATTTATAATTTAATTAATTTAATTTTGATTTTATGAGTAGTAAGTATTTTAGTTAATTTGAATTTGAATAAGAGTGAAACCGCCATCATGGTTGACGTGGGAGAGGTTATGGTATCCACGCCACCATGTCCTGCAAGGACTATAAAACAGTGGAGAGGGAGGGCATCCTCTGCAGAGTGATAAGGAGCACAATAACAGTTTGATTGATTGGCATTTGAAGAGATTATTGTTAGAGGTGATATTATTTCATTTGAGGCAGCCATGGCGGCGATGAGGGCATTTGCGTTTGCTTTGGTTGCAACGTTACTGATCGCAGTGGTGGGCGCCCAGACTGGGAACACAGTGGCGTACTGTAACACCCAGAAAATCCCAACCGGAAGTCTTTTCTACAAGAGTCTGTCCTGCCTTTCTGCAGATCTGGTACAACACACGGTCCCCTCCTTGTACGGGTACGAGACATCCTGTGATGCAGACAACGGGGGCACTGCCTACGGGCAATCACAGTGCGATCGAAGCTTGTCTCAGTCTGAATGCACCAATTGCCTTGATAACGCCTGGATCAACGCCGCCATAGTTTGCAATGATGCCATCGGTGCTCAGTTTGTGTACGTTAACCAGTGCGACGTTCACTATGAGCAGTACAGCTTTTAGTATCAACCCTAATACCCTAAGGAATCTCTCATCTCTACAGGGATATCGCTGGGGTGCTTGATATTGTGCTGGTATCATGGTATCTACCTCCTCTTTCATGAATATTCTATATTGTTATAATTCCGAAGTTGTGTGTTTACTGTAGTTTCCCCATGTAAGATTGAGATAGAGTTGAATGAGAGTCATTAGCATTAAATTGTTAGGGATATTTTTTATAGAATTTGGATTTAATAAAATATTATTTTCTTGTTTTTAAGGTTTGTTTTGGAGTTGTTTTTAGTGTGATTTTTTGGAAGTTTCTACACTGGTTTTTTTTGTCAAATTTCTCTAAAATTTGGCAGAAATTTATTAAAATCACAAGCTTGATGGTAATCCTGTGCAATCAAAGCGCACTAGGGGTTTTGGAGAGTGCTGAATCCATATATGGAGTGAAAAAACTAGTTTAAATAAGACAAATCAAGATTTCACCATCTTTGTTTTTTGGGTTATGTTTAAGGTATTTTTTTATAATAAATAAATTAATGATAAATTTTTTTTTTTTTTAACTTTTGTTATGTTCAAAGTAGTAATATTTTCTTCATAAAGAAGCAAATTTATGGAGAGGTTCATTCTACAACTCAGTATGATGGGCATGTGTAAATATGTCAATCCTAGGGGCATGTGTAAGTATGTCTATGTGCCCCTTTAAAATAAAAATCAAAAATCAAAATTATGTTCTAAATAGAAAAAATAGGCTCAATCTATAGCTTAGTATGATGTATAACTATGTTCATTAGTCATGAAAGTTGAAATTTTGCTCATGTGGGCCCTAGGGGCATGTGTAAGTATGTCTCTGTGCCCCTTTAAAATAAAAATAAAAAATCACAATTATGTTCTAAATAGAAAAAATAGGGTCAACCTATAGCTTAGTATGATGTATAACTATGTTCATTAGTCATGAAAGTTGAAATTTTGCTCATGTCCGACCAAATATTTTTTTTTTTGAAATTAAAAATTAAAAAAAATAATTAACTATACAAAATATTTAAATAATGTTGGTTGATAAAAAAAATTTATACTTGATTTGCATATGAAGAAATTGGATCTCTCTGAGCTCATGTTAGATCCATGTTTAAGATGGATCTATGAAGAAATTGGATCCCTCTAGGCTCATGTTAGATAGATACTTAAGATGGATCTATGTTGGTTCAACAACCTATTATGAGGGACATGGGTAAAAAGTGATTTGCATATGAAGAAATTGATCCCTCTGGGCTCATGTTAGATTTGTATTTAAGATGGATCTATGTTGATTCTACAACTGAGTATGAGGGGCATGTGTAACTATGTCCGTAAGTTTGTGCCCCTTTAAAATAAAAATAAAAGGTAAGAATTATGTTCTAAATAGAAAAATCATGTGGGCTATAATAACAAAAAATGAATTTGTGGTAAAGTAATTAGAAGTAAAAAAAAATTGTATGTTTAAATCTTATACTTTTCAAAAATATTTAAACTAGAGATTTAAATAAACTATTTGAAGTTTTATGTTAACTAATCTATGTCAATATCAACTTCATATACATCTATATGTAAAAAATAATTGTTAAAACAAAATATTTTAATGTTGTATATAAAAATTATTCAATGTGGGTTATCAATAAAATATTTTATAATATTGATATATACTTACAAAATAACATTAATAATGTCGAGGGTGCTATGGATAGATGGTAATTAAGCATTAAAAATATAATTTAAATAATGAAAAAAGTGTATCCTTCTTGTCTCGTGTAAGATTTGTACTTAAGATGGATCAAATATGACCCCTCTAGCTCATGTTAGATATGTACATAAGATGGATCTACGATGGTTTATTTCATTTGCATCACTTGACTACATTTGTTTTCATGTTATCAAAATAGGTCTCATCTAAGCTACATGACTTTGAGGTGTAGACAAGTTGATTTGAGTGGGATTTAGTTAATCCCTAACTCAAACTTCATAGGGAAGGGTTAAATATAATTTAGTTTTGTGTATGGTTATTTTTAGTTTTAATTTTTCCTTCTCCTTCTTGTTGCCAATATTTCTATTTCCATGGAGCTACTACAATATTGTAAAATCCATCAAAGTATGACTTTCACATTGAGTTACTTATTTATATACAAATCCCATATCATGGTTAGTATCATATATTTTTCTTAATTTCAAATGAATAATTATTTTTTTACACAACACATATTATCCACCTAATTAGATTAGGTGGAAAGTCATTTGATTTCGTTTTATGTTTATATACAAATCTCATATCATGGTTAGTAATAGATATTTTGTTAATTTAAAATGAATAATAATTTTTTTTTGGGAGACTAGAGATATTATCACCTCATTATGGGTGTTGCAAAGTCATTTGAACATGAAAAGTGAATTTCTAGAGAATTTTTGGATTAAGCATGAGTGTAAATTCATCTTAACCCTTAGCCATCCAAGAAAAATTAATAATAAAAATTATTTTTATTTTATTTTATTTTGACCAAGTTACAATTTTTACACAACATTACATTACATTATGTTACACATTTCTACCATACTGGATTCGAGACATTATATTATGTTATACATATCTATCGTACCAGATTGGAGATGCCTCTATACACAATGATATATGATACCATGTTAAAATTATATACTAACACATCCACATTAGTAAATGTGGTTGATATATGTTGAAGGCGTCATTTTCCATCATTTATATGTCAATCAGCTTTGGTAAATCAGGCCAATCAATGAACATAATTTAATATTAATTATTACTAACGCATTAGTAATATGTTAATTACATGGTTAATAACATGTGTTTATGAATATGTGTTTCCTATCACAAATTGAAATTCAAAACAATAAAGACCTATGTAGAATTTAAAAGCTGTAAATCCTATAAAATGTGAAAGATGATATACCAAGCATATACCAGAAATCGTTATTAGTAACAGAGAAATAGAGGAGTGTGTCTAGGTTTGTAATCCTAAGAGGGCATGGGAAGGATTGGACCACAAGTTAAGTTTGGGGAAATTTTTTTGGCAAGTTTAATAGGAAAAACTCAATAAACCGCACTGCAGCCATATTAGAAACTACATTCTCTATATTTCTTATACTCTGAAGGAGGATTCGATCCATGCAAGTTTCATTCCACCAAGTATACATAGATTACAATATACTTTTAAAATGAGTATTACCATACAACACTAAAGTATTGGAAGACAATTCCCTCATTTCCAAAAAATCTATGTCTAGAAACTAAAATCTAGCTTTATAGATACATTTTAGCCACAAAATAAATTCTTTTGTTCATACATTTCGAACAAAGGAAAGCAACCCAGGAAGTAAAAACCCAAAATGGGTGAGTTCAACTAATTTTTAAAAATGATTTCTATAAGAGATATATTTAAGAAAAACTAACCTCACAACACCAATTATAACGAGAGAGAATTTAAGAGGAAACAAGAGATACTTAGATTTAATTTAAAAGAAAAGATGGAGAGGAAACTACCAAGTACCTAGAATGGGGTGGAGATTTGATTTGTTTAAGGAAGAACCCTATGAGAGTTTGCAATAGCAACAACCTGAAGTGTGACGTTTCTTTCCTCCATCACCACAAAACATAACAATTTGCCATCTTTCGATCTTATGGTTTCCATTATACAAGAAGGTTGAATCATCAAGTCAAGGCTCAAAGGGAGGAATAGATCAATTCTCTAAATAAAACTACATAAGGTTGAAAAGTAGCAGAGCATATAATGTGTAAATAAATTTAAACAAAAAGGTAAAAATACAAAGTAGATAAAATCATGTGAAACCAAATTAAAATTACTGAGTAAATCAAACTAGAAAGATTTACAAGTGTGGGTCATATCATAGAAGTTGTATCTATAAATAAAAAGAGGTGAGTGACATATACCATTATGGAAAAAAGCTAGTGATCTCCATTCAAAAAAGTTATTTGAGCAGGCCAACCATGACCATTTGGAATCACAACGAAAGTTCAAATCTAGGAAGTTAACATGCCAATACCTCCTAGCATCCCAAATCCCACTTGAGCATCAGTGAGAATGAATGGAGCATGTAATTGAAACCCTCAAGATCCCTAGGCGAGGATGGGTAGACGACGATGGTTGGAATCAAAACAGAAAGAATCTCGTTTCATAAATAATTGAAATCAACGTTTCTAAAGAAGTTCAAATAATCTATATGTTGGAAGTAATTCTTCCATGACTTCCAAGTTGTCCTGAGTTGTATTGTGTGAGTTCCTAGGTTAATAGGTATACTAGCTATTTTTACTAAATTCATCATTCTCGGATCTAGAAAGATCATGTATTCCTATATATGTAATGTAATGTCCATAAGATCAATAAAATATTGTGTTTGGTGTTGTGTTTAATCGATCTCTCGCTCTCTTTCATATTTCTAACATGGTCTCAGAGCCTGTTCTGGCCTGACTCCCTCAAGGGAGAGCCAGGAAGATGAGAGCCCATTAAATTTTATTCCTCTGTAAATAAATTAGCATATGAGATTATGTTGTGTGAAGTCTTTGTATGGATTTGTAGATTTGTTTGTTTTATTGTTCTAGGTGGCATAAAGTCTTTCATCACAGTCATTTTGGTTACCCTTCATCTCCACTCATTGTATCTAGTTGAAGAGATTAATCCCAGATCAAAGCCATGGATTTGGAGAAGAAAACTCACCAAGTGCTGCAGAGTATTTTGTACATGAAGGATCCTGTTCAGAAAACTCCAGTGCACCATTAGATCTGAAATCCATAGGCTTTAGATATAGATATAATTTTCGGACATAACTGAAGCATTTCTAATTGAATATTAGAGGCCCAACAAATGTTTCCTTATTCAAGCCCATGATCTCTAAACATCCATGAGCTAGCACCTGCCATCACTCAATGCATGTAATACAATTGGTAATCTAATATGCAGTTTCCCGTTTCGCATCATTTTTTTGAAGTCAGAACCCTTAGATTGTGGATTGTTATGTTCTAAGTAAAGAACCAAAAATATTTCCATGTGTGATAGCTTCTTTACACGCAGCAAGGTGCTTTGCTTAAATTCTTGATAGCCTAAATTTGTAAAGGCATGCGTGATAGCCTTCTTTTGGTTTGTTTATGAAGACTAATGTGTGCATGGTTTAAGGAGACATAAGGGATTAAAGATAAAAAAAAATTATGGTAAATTTTTCTGTGGTGAAAAAGTGTTTATGGTGCGTGAAGTAAAGTTTTGGTGATTAGTTGGTATGTACAAAAAAAAATAAAAATAAGTTGTTGGTAAAAATCAAATGATGCAGAACCACAAAGAGCAGGCCAATTATCCAACAGATTAATGTGACCCATCATAGCTAATATGTCACCAAACACTTAATACTACTCACAAAGAAAATGACTATTTGTTAAAAGGTAGAATTATAATTATGGACATATGCCAAATCAATATATTTCCTCCTTGAGTATATTTTTCTCTAATTTTTCATGTTTCTCCCATTTTAATGTTTTTCTAATGTGATCACCATCAAACATTAATGGAGCTTCTATATTTATTTCAAGAAGTCAAACTAAAAGCAAAAATTATTCATTAAAAAATTATTTTTCAACCATAACACTCCAAGGTGTCTTTGTTGGCTTTAAAACTCCTTAAGTGTTTTCATGTATCTCTCTAGGAAAAAATTCCATCTACAATTTTCCACCCGATCTAATTGAATATGTTCAATCAAATGTATCATAATATGGTGTTGAGTATCCAAAAAACTAGTGGGCATCTTTTTCAAAAAAATATAACATTTTTTAATATTTCATTGTGTCATATAGGGATGGTCCTAGCATGTATTTCCTTGATGCGATCTATCCAAACTCAAGATGTCCCTTGATAGTTAGTAATTTTATAAAACTTTCCGTACATTTTAATGTAAATCCTTATTGAAGATAATTTAATGGTTTCGATAAAAAATAAATAAATAACCTCAAAAACACAAATAAACATCCAATGGCTCGATACAAATATTGTGTGAGACAAGTGCATTGGTATATACTGATTTAACTTACATTTTAACCATATGAATGCTCTCATTGGTTATATTTTAGTAAAAACATTACAAGGGTTAGAGTTAAACTTGGGATCTCACATATGTTATATCACAATGACATTAATAAATAGACCTTTAACAAATTATGGTCATCTTGCACGATGGTATTTGACAATTCACTCTCATGAAGAGTCATATCATGTTAGTGATCTAATCTTTTGAATCACCTTGTTCAAGATATCTAAGTCATCCTGAGAAACTATCCATGGTGCAAAAAGATAAAAAAAATTGGGCTATTCACATACATAGTTTCTTTTTCTCTTAAATCTTTCTTTGTCTTCGACACAAACCCATCCCTTCTATGCATTTTTATTACTGGGATTTTTTTGGTTTGATACACATTATTCATCAAGGTTTTCCCACCTTAATGAAATATTATGAAACATATTCATTGTGGCTAGAATTGTTCACTATCTATGAGGTCAATTATGGTGAGGTAGGACTCTGAGCCACTTAAAGATCCATCACATTATTGACATTTCCTCTAGATTGAGATGTCAATATTCATCCAAGCTTTTAAGGTTTTGGCTTTAACATATGTTTCTTTAAAACCATTATTGGAGAAGTCAAGTATAGTCATGATGTTCTTACACTTTCGATAAAATTATCCATTATATCATGATGTTGGACATGGAGGACATCTTGACGAAATTATTCAATCACATCTTAAATAAGAAGTTAAATTAAAATATATTGTATTAGTTTTTGATCTAATACTATTGCGGTAGTCATCCATGTTTTGGTAGGAAGATAATAAAAAAAGGGGTTGAAGGTTCATATAAAAATATTTACAACACATGTTAATAGGCATAAAGAGGAACACATAAACATCTAAGATGGTTAATTATGAAACAAAATCCATGTATTTAGAACTTGCAAAGGGATTTATAATTCTTAGTCAGTGAATACTCATGAATTTACCTCTTAGGACTAGAAGTAGAGAGGAGATGACTCTCCCACTGAGGCCATTACAACACCTAAAACGCACAGCAAACAGCTTGATTCGATAGCAGCAAGAACCTAAGCCTTTGCCAAGAAAACAATGCACTACTAACTTATTGCCACAAACACTAATTTTCTGAAGAAACCATTGCACCCCAAGCTATTTATAAGCTTGCTTGCTCACCAAAACCTCGTGAGGCAGATCGTCTTGCACAAGATTGCACCTGTCCCAAGAATCATTTTGGATTTTTCTAGTGCAGTCTGTGAAGATTTTGAATTGACTGATACCAAAATTTTTAATGTCCTTCCCATGGGAATTTCCCGGCTCCGACATCCAATGCGAATCTTCTCTATGCTTAGAGATATTCCTAATTGTTCTAAAGAGATGATCGAGGATAATGTCAGTGCTAAGAAGATAAGACATCATGTTGTTTTGACTATGAGGAGATGCTGTCATTTTGCTGAGGTGACTCATGGAACACTGAGTCACATACCCAACGATGAGGAGTGACAACTTATGGAATTAATTTTTCATAAGAGCTATTTTTCTCTTGAACCTGCCGAATAGGCTTGTTTACTGCATTATTGGCTAGGTAATCGGCCTTAGTGTTAAAATTTCTCATGACATGTTTATATTTTATGATCCCCAGTTGTTTGGTGTTTTCCATAATCCTTTGCTTAATTCTATTGAGGGCCTGGTTTTTAAAGTCTCCCCCTGATTCCATTGCTGCGATGATTATCACTGAGTCGCCTATTATAACTAGGTTTTTGGCTTGGAGATTTTAAATAATGCAAGTGCCAAGAAGCAAACTATAAGTCTCTGCTTTGTTATTTGTCATATTGCCAAGTCCCCATTTGTAAGTAGAGATGGATTTCCCTTCTTGATCAGAGATAATTCCCCCAGCTCCTGCTTTACAGGGGTTATTTTTGGAGGCACCATCGAATTGAAGGGTGAAAGTCTTTTGGTCTTGGATCCACTATTTTATTTCATTTTGAGTTCCCCTGAGTTTCCATTCTTTTTTTCTTTCCCCTGACTTTGCTACCTCATGTTTATGGATTGAATAAACCAACGGGAATTCGTTGAAACATTCTTCCTCATCTTTCTGGAAGTTGGTTTGGTCGATTTTATACATTGAGTTTGCACTGATCATTTTTGCAACTAGCCCCAAAGTTTTAGCCAGAATGAGTGCTCAGTTTGGCTTTTGGTTTTTGAAAATACAAATATTTCTAGAGAGCCATATTTTCCAGCAGAGAGCAGATGGGATGCATTTCCGGATTCGAATAATTGTGGATTTACCTTGCTTTGCATATGGGTAGCCTTTCCCCAATTTCTATTTAGAGTTGTGAGCTGATCAAAATTTTCCATAGGCAACCTCAAAGGACTTATAATTTGTCGCCAACAGTGTTGGGTAAAGGTGAATTCTAAGAATAAATGTTGACTGCTTTCCTCCTCATTGTGGCATAAATAGCATATTGATGGCCCTTGAATCACTTTTTTCTTGAGGTTTTCAGCAGTGAGAATTTTACCCTTCAAAAGTGTCCAAGAAAAAGAATTTATTTTTGGAAGGCATTCATTCTTCCAAACTACTATCCGGAGGTTCCAATTTTCAAGGTTGTTTCTGGATTGTAGGAGCCGATACCCAACTTTCACTGTAAACTTCCCTTCGCTTGGATCCCAAACAAAGCTGTCTTGGGAGATTTTATTTGTTGGGGTGGCTCTAGTCAGCGTTATTTTCAATTCATCCCACTGATTTTTTAAGTGGTTTGGGAGAGGAAGGTCCTTCCAGGCGAACCAGCTATTTTGATCCCAGACCGAAATGTCATGGAGGGAATTTAAACCTTTTGCCTCCATCCAATTTTTCAAGACTCTATACTGCTGACAATGACTACGTGGCTCCATACCCATTATTCTATCGGTGCATAGATTTATGTCTTTTCCATTTCCGGGGATCTTTGAAATATGATTTTCGATTTGAGGAATGACCTTTCTGATGAGTCTCCATGATTGAGTGCATGGTCTTTCCATGATCAGATCAGAGAGAATCTTTGAATGTTGTCCATTGAGGTATTTCTTCAGAGGAGCCTCGACCCACCAGCTGCCTATTTCCACTAGCATTCAACACACAAGTTTGAAGCCCATCGCTTTATTTATTAAGCTTGGTATCTTGATGGATATGCCTCCTTTTTCAAAGGGGAGGGTCACCTATTCCCAGCGAAACCAAACTGAAATTTTTTGTGTCTTGTTTCCCTCCTTGCCAGAGAAAGCCTCTCATGATTAACTCCATTTCTTTATGGATGCTGGCTGGAGCCAAAATAACAGCATACTGATAAATGGGAAGGGCTGAAAGGAGAGCTTTAATGAGGATGGTTCTGCCTGCTAGATTTAACCACATCAACCCCTATCTTTGGAGATTCTCTCTCATTTTTTCTATCTGCTTGTTCCAAGTCTCAGACTTGACTACTTCCTCTCCAAGAGGAAGACCAAGGTAGGAAAAATGGCTCTAGTTCATTTGGACTGGGATATCCATAATTTGTGAGATCCTTTGCATTAATTGGTGTGAGACATTCCAAGTATATATTAGGCAATTCTTATTATTAATCAGTCCCCCTAAGGCAACCAGGACAGTATCAAGAATTTTCTTGAATCTCCTAGCTAATAAGCTTGAGGCTCCTCCAATTAGGAGTGTATCATCGGCAAAGAGAGAGTGATTGATTTCTTTTATTCCTCTCACTATGCTGATGCTAGTTATCTCCCTTTTTTTCCTTTGGCTTTCAAGATGAATGCTTAAAGTTTCCACCATGGTGATGAAAAGGAAAGGGGAGAGAGGACAACCTTGTCTCAATCCTCTAGAACTTCGGAAGTAACAGCTGGGCCTTCCATTGATCAGGGGGGTTGTCCAAGGATTTGAAATACATTCCATTATGATATTGATGAATTTGTTAGAAATTCCAAACTTCTGAAGTACAACCACTAGAAATTGGTGGCTAACCCTGTCAAAGGCATTTTCCATGTCAACCTTAATGATCATGCTTTTCTCTTTTCTTTGTATATTGATATGAATGGCTTCTTGCACCGGAATAACATTGTCTGTTATCTATCTTTTTGGGACAAATCCTCCTTGATTCTCTGAGGTGAGAGTGGGCAAGAGCTTTTTCAACCTATTTTCCAAGATTTTTGTGACAATTTTATAGGGGGCATTACAAAGAGAGATGGATCTGAAATGATCAAAATGGAGGGGGTTTGGCTCTTTGGGGATGAGCACAAAATGAGAAGTTTTTGTATTTTCTCCCATCTTGTTTTTTTTTAACATTTTTAACCATCCTGATTAGATATTGATTTATTATGTCCCAATGAGTCCTGTAAACAGCAATGGTGAAGCCATCTAGCCTGGGAGCCTTGTCTGGTTGCATACTCCACATAGCTTCTCTTATTTCTTCCTTAGAAACCTCCTGTTCCAACTCGCTATTTTGTAACTCGTTGATTTTACAATCTAGCTAAAGGAGAAAATCCACGCTGTCTCGAGGATGGGCATCAACAGATAAGAGGGATTTGAAATGGTAATGGGCTCCTTCTTTGATTTCCTCTTGCTCTTTTACTTCTTTCCCCTTAGCAAGGATTTTGTCTATTTGATTGCCAGCTCTTATGAGCTTGAGATTGTTATGGAAGAAAGATGTATTTTTATCTCCTGCTTTGAGCCAGAGGCACCTCGATTTTTGTCTCAGCTCTTCCTCCTCATGCCTGTTCTGCCTGTATAACTCCATGAATCTTTTTTTTTATGGAATTGTTCTTCCTCTGATGTTTGTTCGCTTTCCTTTTCCTGGTTCCATTTTTCCAATTTTCTATGCAACTTGATTTTTTTATTTTTCTCTGCTATTGCATACTCTTTTGCCCACTTTTTGATTGTTGTTCTTAAATTTTTTAATTTGGATTCCCAAACAAAGTGAGGGGATCCAATAACTTCCATCTCCCAACTGTTCTTGATGATCTTGCTGAAGTCCTCCTTGATGTCCCATTTTTTGTTATATTTAAATGGGATTGGCCTGAAATTTCATATTCTATCTAGAATCAAAACCACTGGTTTTGTGATCTGAGGTTGTGGCATGGACGATCTTTCTTTTTATGGATGAGAATCCTGCTACTATACTTTCATGGATTAATATCCTATCTAGTCTTTCTTTGATATTATGAGTTCCTTCTCTTTTGTTGCTCCATGTAAATTTTCCATTATATGGCGGTATGTTAATGAGTTTATGGGCTTCCATTATTTCTTCCAGAGCAGCTCTTGATGCGTCAGTGAAATATTTTCCTCCCATATTTTCTTCAATGTTCCTTAATAAATTCAAGTCACCTCCCAAAACCATCTTACTTCTTTGGCATTCCTGCATCTCTAATTTGACAAAGTCCCAACAATAGGCTTTGTCCCTATAATGGTTTGGGGCATAAATGTTTAACACTGTGAATTATTCATTTGTGATTTTGTTTTTGAGGTTAGTTCTAATGCACCAGTAATTCGATTTTTGACTGGTGAGGTCCCATTTCCTCTTGTTCCACATTGTACCTATTCCTCCTGAGGCACCCAATGAGTTTGTCATTGTTCCTTCAAAGCTTTTATGTTTTTTTTATGAATTTTTGAAAATATTGGTTGGACATTTTGGTCTCTTGGATCAAAAGGATATCTAGTTATTCTTGATTGATGATATCTCGAGCTGCGTTGGATTTTATAGAGGAGCCCAAACCCTGGGTGTTCCAAGAGACCAAACTCATTACTTACTTGCTTTTTGGTGAGCCTCACTCTTCTCCTTTATCTTCTCCCCGCTTCCTCTTTGTTTGGCCAAAAAAGAATCCATCGTTTGTTGAGTACCTATGGCCATTTCTTTAGCTGCTATTTCATCTCTTATTTCTTCATTTGAATTCCTGCTAGCTTTTTTGGTTGCTCTAAGGTGTTGCTTGCTTCTTTGACTTTGTTTCTTGTAAGGATGCGATCTATGGTGGGAGGAGGGGAAGGAAAGTTCTGAATGGGGGAGTGTATAACTGCTAAAGCTTTGTCTTGAGAAGGAGAATGAGGGGATGAAGGATCTTCTTCTTCGAGGGATTCAAATGGGTTTGATGATGAGGGTATTGGCTGAGTCAAGATGGGAGGGGGAGAGAAGGTTGCACCCGGGGTTTCTAGGGGTTGCTTTGGTTTTGGAGCTGATTTCTTGGAGTTTGTTTTCTTTTTTTTTTAACTTATTCCCACGTGTCTTCATTGGCTTCTACATTCTCTGTCATTTTATTTTCTTTTACTTTACTACACCTATTAGAAAAATCACCATATTCATGGCATACCTTACATTTGAACGGGATTTTTTCATAGTCTAGTTGCTGAATATGGGTTCACTAGTCCACCTTGATCTTGATTGCTTCCAGGAGGCCCTTCCCTAAGTCAATTTCCACATAGATCCTGGTGCATGCATGCATGTTGTTCTTTGGTTTGCATCTATCAATGTATTTTCCAACAACATTTCCTATTGCTTTAACCGATTCGTCTCCCCAACAATGGAGAGGGAGGTGAGGCAGACAAACCCAAACGAGGACTGCATTAGGCATATCCATTTATGGGTCAAAATCTGGTCAGGATCTGTTTAGGTAGAGACCTCTTGAGTCCATGAAGTAAGGGCTGTTTCTGAAGATGAGATTCTGGTCTTCTTTGGTTTCGAAGAGGAATGCATAGTATCCTCTTCCACAAAATCTTATTGCGATTTTCCCTTGAATGTTTGCACTCTAGTTACGCTCCACCCATTTTTGTATAGCTTTGGGGGAGGGCCACAGTCTAGTAAATTGACCAGCCAAACCTCTCTCTACTAGAGAGATAGCTGCTTTTCTAGGGAGACTAGGAGGCAAAGAAATTTTTGGGATATCAGCTAGGTTTTTAACAAATTTTGATGTTGTGGGTTTGTTTCATGGGGCACCATTTTCAGAGATTAGAGAAGCAAAAATCACTACTTGTTCATCAAAGTCTTGTAGCTGGGAGGAGTCACTCCCAACATTGAAAACCAGGGGGGCGAAAAAGAGCTAGCAATAGCACTGATCGAAGGAGGAAGGCAGAGCCCGAATACAGCCATGCCAGGAGTAGAAGTAGAGGGCCCAGGAGTAGGGGCTACCAGGTGGAGGGACTACAGAAGGCTGCGGGAGCCAAGTGTGGGCAAGGGCACAGGAGCTCCAGTTCAAAAATGCGCAACTACATAATTCTATTGTTCTAAAAATGAGTAGGAAATCCATTTTTATAATATGGAAATGTCGAGTAAGGAATATCTACTTTAGTGCATTTGGTAAGAAGACATCATAAGGTATTTGGTAAAAGACACATGATGCGTACGAGAAATTGTAAAAGGATTTGGATTGAATATACAAAATTTGTTTCTTCCTATGCTATTAATACCATGTTACTCTATCTCTAAATATTGAAAAATTATGATCCCTTATCTCTAGGTACCATGGATTGAAATTTCCCTAGTTAGTTGTTGTGTTGGGTCATGTTGAACATGGATACAATGGTGCTAAGTGACATGATTAAGATTAATGGGGCCAATTTCACCCTATGGAAATCAAAGATGGATGATATACTGATTTTGAAGGATAAGTATTTGCCAATTGAGGGAGTAGAAAAGAAATCCTTATTGATGGCATATGAATATTGGAATAGGTTTGGTAGGAAATCCATTGTTATAATATGGAAATGCCGAGTAAAGAATATCTTCTTCAGTGCATCTCGTGAGAAGACATCATAAGGTATTCGGTAAAAGACACATGATATGTATGGGAAAATGTGACATCAAACAAATTTTACTTAATGAAGAATCTCTATAAGCTTAATATGAAAGGAAGTACTTCAATTTAAGAGAATTTAGATGGATTTAATATAATTACCAATTATCATTTCTCCAAAAAAAAAATGTTCTGAATGATGAAATTAGAGTCATCCTACTCATGTGCTCCATGCCAAATAGTTGGGAGAATTCAATAGTAGCTATGAGCACTTCAACATCTATAGAGTCCTTGAAGTTTTATGCTGTTAGGATTAGATTAATAAATGAGGAGCTTCTATTCCAATCAATTGTGGAAAATTAGCAAGGAGAGGCTCTAGCCTTAGCTAATTATGTAAGGAAAATTGAGCGCAATTAACATGGGTTTTCAAGATCAAGAGGTAGATCAAAAGAAGGAGAGGAAAACTTAATTTCTTTTATAGTGGAAAACTAGGGCATGTGTAAAGAGAATTTAAAGTCTAAAAGAGAGAGCAGGATGAGAAAAAACCAACCAACACAAATAAAAAATCAAGCAACACAAATGAAAGTGATATTGTTACTATAGTTTTAGAAAGGAATATTTTATTTACTTTTTAAGTAGGAGTAGAATGCTTATATAATTCTAGCAGCAACATTGATAGGATCCTTGACACTTAGACATCTCACCATGTAACTCATATATA
>APFE030274858.1:0-11621 GCA_000404065.3 Pinus taeda
AGAGTATCTCATCAAGTGGAAGAACTTACCTACTGAAGATTCCACATGGGAGGACAAGAATTTTATACAAAAGCATCAAGAACTACTCAAGTGTTGAGGACAACACCTTTTGAAGAAGAGGGGCATGTTAGGCCCCTATATTATTAGTGTAACCCCTTATTGTTATTAGTACAACCCCCTTATTATATTGATGTGCCCATCTAGAGCCCATATTGTTACTATTGTGCCCCATAGAAGCCCACTATTGTTATTATTGTGCCCTTACATTATTATTGTTATGTCGGCTCTGATTATATTATGACCCCTTAGACTCCTATATATAGAAAGGAGGTCTTTTCATTTGTATCATCCAAAAATTGTTCATTTATGTAATGTAAAGGAGGTTTCCCCCTCAAAGAGGCTAAATTCTAAGGCGTTGATCTATCTTTTCTATCTTTTTGTGAGTTGGTTTCATAACACTCACTTAACCATCGATTTCCCCTCCATGCAAATCGAACTAGGGATTGTGTATTCTCCTAGTGTGGGTGGCCCCCACGTACAAATTAACCACATCGAAATAACTTCTACTAAGTCTAGCCTCCTAATAAAATCAAATGGGCCCCATCACCTCCAAAATCGGCCCCAAAATGTAGAAATTAATCTTGTTCCAAAATAATTTAGGAAAGGACATTACAGTCCTCCCCTCCCAAATGTTGTTTGTCCCCAAGCAACTTTAGTGTTGGATGCTCAAGTATGTTGTCACCCTCCCAAGTAGCATCCTCATCCGGAAAGCTCCTCCAATGCACCAAAAAACACTTGTCCTCAAGCAATGCCTGAGCAAGCATCCTCTCTAATTGTTGCTCCCCATTGTCACTACAAAATGTGTCAGGGTCCCAGATGTGCCACTGGATCATGCCTAACCTCTGCACTATCTTGATATGAAAGAATCCTTCAGTACCAGGATCCCAGGCCATCCTGTCCAACATGAAGCTCCCCTCGTTCCACTCATTATCCTGCCCGATGCAAGTACCAGAAATCCCCTGCTCCATGAGTGACTCGTTAAATCCTAATGGAAGATTTGTATGATCTCCCCCTGTAGTAGCCAGCGCATCCCTAAAGGTTATTGAGTTGTGAAGAGTTGTGATGCCCAAGTTCCCTGTTAGTCCCAGAGTGGTGCCACACCATGTTGACGATGAGCTACTCTGACTATGACATACTCCCCATCGTGCACAGACAGTATCCTCCCCTCCTGAGGCCTAGTGGTGAAAAAATTGTGAGTCAAGCTCATCCTGCCCAGGCAGCTCCATAATGCCAATATCTACCCCTCCACTGCCAATCTCAACTTTGAGCCAAAGAAGACAAGTCTGCCTCGCGATGTAGTGGAGATTTCAGTGATCCCCCATGTGTCAAACCCAAAGTGAACTGGATCATCCTCTGCCATGACCCTGCTCGTCACAAAGTGGAGTGATCTGCCCGCCAACAGGATTCCCCAAACATATGGGGAACTCATAACTCGCACTCCTCACAAGATGTCACTACGTAACGTCGTTACCAGCTAGAACCCATTTGGCCCTCATCTTCGATCCCTGTATGTATTCCTTGGGTGGACCCCAAGTATAAGGAGTGGGTCTCATGCCTGTGAACCTGCCCTGCTCCTGCCAGAACACGCAGTGAAATCCGCTATCCCAACTCCTGATGGTACACCTCAACACTGCTCGGAGTCTGGGTACCCTCCTATAGACGAAGTCTACCATCCACCGTCCCTCAAGTGTGAGCTCAGGGGTTGAATATATGCTACCTCGGCTATCAACCACGCCATCCCTAAGCTTTTATCTGACAGCTTGTGCACCTACCAAGGGTCTCAACTGAAGAGTCTCCTCCCCGCTCATGGCATGCGGTGTCTCATCCAACTGTCTAGGGTGAGCCTCCCATACCCTGCTGCCTAAATGGACACAGTCAAGGGGAAACAACCAAACACTATTTGACTGTAAGCAACACTGGAGGATGATGGGCGGGTATGTCCCAAACAGTATGATCAAAATTCTACCGGAATGCCCAAGAGTGATCCTACAGACGACACTCTCTCCGCCTCGGATCTGTTGATAACTCCCTCGAAGCCCTGTCTCCACTAAGCATGGTGTCCCTAGATGCTCAACAATGTCCTCATTGATCATAGGTGAGTTGCATCCAACAATACACCTAATACCCTTGTCCATATGCCTCGTTGGAGGCAACGCTCCAAGAGGTTGTTGTGCCGCACCATGCATCATTGCACACCACCAAGCAACACTACATTCCTCGACATGCCACTGTATGTTGTAACTTGTCCCTGTACACCACTGGATACCCCCAGCTACGGCTATGCCATCCTGTACCGTCTTGTGTCCCCCCTGTGTCACTGCACCGGTCACTCCCCGCATGTACTCAATGAGATGTGAGGCACTCCCCCATGCGTTTCCATGCCCATCTGCAGACCAATGCTCCATGCTAGATGCTCCTACCCATCCCCGAATGGGATGGCCTAAAGTTGTGTCCCTATGAGTCAGCGCACACCCGACCGATATCATCACCTCCATCGTCGCATCATCATAGCCTCCAGTGAATGAATCTTCACTCCAAATCCTCCCTGAGGGATTCGAGAAGTGAATCTCACTATGTGTCAGTGGTGATGCTACCCCTGCACTGCTCCTCTGCGTCCTCTGTGCCCCACACAAAAGTGAAGAATCCCCAACTCCATACAAGGCGCCAACTAGTGGCCTGCCAATGCCACCTCCTCCGACAAACTCCTGCCAGAGTGTGCTAATCACCTCGTGATCCTATGTACAAATGTCGTACGAAGTCAACCAAAGAAGCCTGTCCATAAACTAGTTGCCCATTGGTGCTGACCAAAACTCTCCTAGCGGATGTGCACGCTTGACTACTGGGTCAACTATACCCTCTAGGTCGTAGTCAACCGGAATACCTGGGAAATGATAGGTGGTCCCTCCCGGATCCCAATGCCAGTCGGAGCTTCCAGCATCCCTAGTGCCTGGAAACTCCTGCTGAGCTCCACATGGGTCCACTACCATCCCCATAGCCCACTCCACCAAGTACCAACTCTGAATCTCTCGCCACCCAACCCCAAGAGAGGGATTGAATGCATGAACTCCCGCACATAGAACAACCCCAGCATGTAGGTGCTGCACCCTGTGCCACTCAGGTCATCTCATCTCGTTATCCTGGTCAATACATAAAATCTGACTAGGTAGCTCTGTCTCTCTTTGTCCCTCTCTGTCCAATGGGCAAAGGTAACCTAACAGTGCTACCAACACCGTCTATGTATGCCCGAAAAGCGTTGCTCTCACGCCCCAACGTGCACTCTAGCTGCACCAGTAGAGTCCAACTACTCCCCAACGTGAGTCAATTTCGCCGTGGACTAAACACAAACCGCTCGCATGCCCTCCAACTCCTCATTCTGCTGCAGAATAGACTCTCGCACTAACACGGCCTTCCTTTTTAATGCTAGAAGGTCGGCCTGAAACTGATGGAACTGCCATGGGCATCTATAACCTGTAAACTCCGTCACAGCTCCAGATACCTCAACAATTGTCGGCATCTCGTCCATGGGTGGCACCCCCTCAACAGATGGCTCTATGTGTGTAGGCTCTATCCTCTCCACCAAGGTGTCAACTGGAGCTATTGAAGAGTTCTCTAATAAAGGTGACTACTGCGCCACACTGGGTATATCGACATGCTCCTCACCATCATGTGGGCTCTCCACATCATGCTCAACCTCCTCCTCAGGCTCCTGATATCTAAAGCCAGGTCTCCCCCAGCAAAAGCGCCCCCTAGTCTCACCCTCTAACCGTCTTTGTCCTGTCTGCTCCTTTTCAGGAGATCTGGTGCCCAGATCTAGTCGACTTTCCCCACACGATGTAGATGGTTTCACCCCCACGACCTGCTCACCTCTAACGTCTCTGTTGTAAGGGTGAGGATGGGTTTGGTTTGTCACCCTCCTCGACTGGGCCAACCTCTCATCGTCCTAATGAATTCTACCCCAAAATTTCTACATACTGAATTTCCCTTGAGCCATGGGTTTGTCTCCGGTTTCACCCATCACTGTGCACTCATACCCAAATCTTCCATGATCTTCTGGCTAATTTCCCATAGCTCAGCCAAGATCATGCTCTAATACCACTGTAATGTTCCAAACTAAGGAAAATAGTGCTATGCAAAGCAAATAATAAAAACAACACCATAAAATTGACACATTCAGTGCACACCCATAAAAAGTCCAGAAATATCCAACAGATGAGCCATTTTATTATAATCTGGGAGAAAAGTACAATAATGTGGAAGTGGTGCACATGGGCTTGCCTTAATGGCAAGCGTGATCAAACCCAAGTGATAATATGTCAAGCCCAGATGGCACAATAACTGCTGCAATGATGCCCTGCGTTGCCCCTATGAAACTATGTTGTCTGCTACAAGGATGCTGCTAGAAACCCCACCTCCGGTGCTCCAAAAATTACGGAAAATTAACCCCGGCCTCTCCACCAAATACCCAGAATAACCCACGAAGGAATTGGCCAAATGTTGACCTCGAAATTTTGGCCCAAATTCCCCTTAGCTCCTCTAGTTGTTGGCTGAGTTAGGACCCCTGTTTGACCCCTTAGATCTTCCCAAAAAATATTATAAAATTAGGAGTGTTATGCTTGCCCAAAACCCAGAAAGGGTTTCCCTTGGTTCCAACCTTGAAAAATTGACCCTTCACAGCTTGGCCCTCCTCCAATTTCGAATTTTGTTGCTGTGACTGATCCTGTCAATCTCTGCTCTCCCAACTCCAGCAATCCTCCTCAAATGCCCCTCCAAGTGATCTCCTACTTCTCTCGGCCAGCTCTAGCTCTACAATTCCTTCCTCCGACTCCCACGTGACCCCAGTGATGGCTCTTTGCACAGGCCCAGGTGACTGTAAATAGAACTGCTCCAATGCAGCAACCTCCTGCTCCAAAACTCTCCCGGAAGGTTGATCCTCCACTGTAGCTTCAATGCCCAAACTCCCCCGGCAATTGCTACCCGGATGAACCCACAAGCAACACCTGCGTGTTCCCCTTCCGCATCCTCCAGATACACGCACTGGTTGAGACAAACACTGAATGATATGATTGTGAAACTCCACTAGCTCTCCTCCAAGGTAGTACGAATTGCCTTCCTAGGGTGGCACTTGAAGTCCACCAAAGCAAGAGTTGAGATATCCGCTCGAAGACACTCGTGTGCTAAACAGCACAGTAACCCGGCTAAGCAGCTCGAGCAACTAAGGTTGAGTTCAATATGTCAAAAGATAAGATGCTGAAATGAGGAGAGTTGTCTTCCTTATATAGATTTCATCGAGCACTTTTCCCTCACATTTTCCCTCCATTGTGGGTCCCTCACTTAACCATCAATTTCCCCTCTATGCAAATCGAACTAGGGAATGCGTATTCTCCTAGTGTGGATGGCCCCCATGTACAAATTAACCATATCGAAATAACTACTAAGTCTAGCCTCCTAATAAAGTGGAATGGGCCCCATCACCTCCAAAATCGGCCCCAAAATGTTGAAATTAATCTTGTTCCAAAATAATTTAGGAAGGGACATTACATGTTTTCAAGGAAAACTTCACAAGGAAATCTCAGTTCTCCACATTTATGGATGGCATCCCTAAAAAGTCGGTTGGTGTAAACTAGTGCACCTCACCCAAGGGGATTCAAACCAAGCATGTGGCAGTACAGAGCTAGACAAATGCCCACCAACATAATCAGTGAATCTAACTACTAGATTATCTAGAGTTCTAACAAATATACACATTAAACACTATTCAATTTCTTTGTAGTTTTGAATTTTCTCATCAAGGTTATTGCTTTGGGACATCAAGTAAAGTTCTTCAGTAGTGGCACCAATAGTCACCAAATTTGGCTTTCCCAAAAATTCTAAATTTGCAGAATCTCAAGCAAAGTCATATTTGATGGAGAACTTAATGGCGAATTTCTAATTCAATGGCTCGACAATTTTTATTTTTGAGTCGTAAGCAAATCATTAACATCTTTTTTTGGTTGAACTTAAAAGAAAAGAGTTACATGTTTTTTTAACAATATATGATGCCTTTGAGTCTTGACATGTTTCCAATGAGAACAAAAATTATTTAATTCTTTCTGCTGAACTATTGCCTAGTCTTTTACAGCAGTGATTTGTTTTCCAATTCCATTGTTGCTGAATTTGAACACACACAATGTGACTCAAGTGGCATGTAGTTGTTGAGAAATCTATAGGGTTCCAATTAGGATGATTTCTCTTAAACTTGATAACTGCTTATGATGTATTTTTACTTTTCTTAATTATTAGCTTCTTCTCTTATTATTATGTTGTTCTTATTATCAAACAACTACCAAAACAAGAAGATTAATAGTACACAAAAACACAGGATGTAGGTTGCAAGCCAGAGTCAAAACCTCTCCACTTGAGATAAGATAAGATAAGATAATTTTATTAATGTCCAACGAATGACCACAAAGTAGGTCAACGGGACTATCGGTTACATAAGGGGTCGTGCCCAGTAGGAGAACCAAACGGTCTCCTCAGAAAGACAAATACTGAAAGATAGGAAAACCCACAAATCTCCTCTTCTTATAAATTCTTTAAATGACAAATTCCAAGACCTCTAGACCAAGACCAAGCCAAACCTTCTTGATGATGTGCTTCTTCAATCCAAGTCAAATCTCTTACAGTTGCACAACTTCGACCACCAAACACATAATTTCAACCCCCACTGCAGGTCTGAAATTTTCGGCCCTTGCAACATCTACTAGCTTCCACACATGTGAGCAATTTTAGGGCTTCCAAGGCTTCCTTTGACCTTCGCATGGGTTGTTTCTCCTTCTAGGGTTTACAGGTGACCTAGTAGTCCTTTCTTCAACCTTCTTTCTGCAATTTCCTCAACTTCGACCTTGCAGCTACAAAACCCTAGCCTTCCTTTCGCACGTGTGAGTGAGAGAGAGAGAAACAACCCAAACACTTTGTCCTTCGTCCTTCTACCCTTCGCTTGCCTTTCTTCTTCTTTTCCTTCGCTTGGATAATGAGAAGTGAGTGAGTGTCCATAGGAGGTTTGTTAAAATTGGCAACTAGGGTCAAACTCCATGTGGGTCATCTTACTTATGGCAGCTGATATTTTTCTTGGATCTCTCTCATCGAGAGGTGTAGGATTGATCTAAAGATCGTCCGAGTCTGATAAGTATTCATGGAGTTATGAATTTATTTGTGTTATAAGCCAATTCATCAAGGTCGGCTAGCAACCAAATAAACCCCACATGTGCTCAACGTTTTAGTATAAAAGGAGATGACTTGAGAATCATTTCTCACACACACTTCTATCTTGATTTCTCTCCACTTGTATTGGGTTTTAGTGGGAGAGAAATCTAGGAGTGGAAGCCCTAGACATTGGAGGAAAAGAGGCTGCCCTAGGCGATAGAAGGCAACCCTAGTGGAAGGCAGCCCTAGACACAGATGGAAAGAAGCCCTAATGTTGTCCTAAAGAAGCCCTAATGCTGTCCTAAATAAGACCTAGATGTTGTCCTAACGAAGCCCTGGTCGCAGTCCTAAGGAAGCCCTAGTTGTAGTCCTAGAATACCCTAGACGCAGTCATCTAAATGAGGTATGTTCACACTAGGGTAGGCCGCATTTCATAAGGGAAATTCTGGGCCAGATTTGAGGATGGTTAGGGACTGTTGTGTGCCCTAACCAGTCCCAAAAATTACAGCAGTAATGAAGTGACAAACAACAACGTTTGTATGGTGGGTTGGCAACAAAGGAAGATGGGACAGCAAGGTCACATGGTGCTGCAAACACAAATGGGACAGCAAGCATCATAGGAGCAGCAGTGGGACAATTGCTAACTAGTGCAGCAAAGCATAGGACAGCAAGGTACATAGTGTTGTATAAATGCATGGGACAGCAAGGTACATAGTGTTGTATAGATGCATGGGACAGCAAAGTACATAGTGTTGTATAAATGCATGGGACATCGAGGTACATAGTGTTGTATAGATGCATAGGACAGCAAGGTACATAGAGCTGTATAAATGCATGGGACAGCAAGGTACATAGTGCTGTATAGATGCATGGGACAACAAGGTACATAGTGTTGTATAGATGCATGGGACAGTTGTGACATGGGAGCAAAGGTACATGGGACAGTGGCAAGCATGGACAGCATGACAAGCATGGTGCTGCAAGCACATGAGACATGTTGTATGACAACATGGTTATGACACATGGGACAGCAGTGCAGTAGTATGATGTGTACAGCATGGTCATGAGATCCAACATTCTGATGATGGGTGCAGCATGGTGCAACACGGTGAGGTGTAGCATGATGACGGTATGCAGCAAAATGATAGGTGAAAGAGTCACCTTGGAGAATCAGTGGAAGTAGCATATATTCAACTGATCTCATGTATCATCTTCTTAGAGATGATCTATGCTCTTATCTAGATAAGTCAAAGTGTTGACTTCTGTTGTAAATGTACTCTCTCTCTCTCTGCTGAACTATTGAAAAACATATAAGAAGAATTGATCAAGGATTTCCCCACATTGGGGTTTGTCCCTGACTAGCGCCACATCTTGTGTCCTCTTGTCTTGGTTTGTCTTCTGCAATTTATGTTTATGTTCTATCTGCAGTTTACTTTAATACTGATGTGATTGCTAATCTGGAAAAGTTATTGAGCTAACTGTGAAAATTGAAATAAATTGCTCTAAGCATAGAACATACCTAAACTTAACATGGTATCAGAGCTGAGGTGAAGACAAAGCCCAAGCAAGAGTGAGAGCAATTACCGAAGACAGTTGGGAAAGGACAAAAGGATCAATGGGTTCCTCATCCCTCTTCAAATTCACCAAGGGTAAAGTTGAAGCAGAGAATATTATCAGAATGGCGCAGCGGAAGCTTCTAATGGCCTACCTAAAGATCACTTCTATGGAACTCTGGATCTAAGGATGAAAGGAAAGGCAATTCGGCCATTATGCGAAGGAGTGTCCGACTAGCAGGGACACATCACTTGAAGATGATAACAATCATTCCAGGGACATCTTCAATGATCAGAGGAATGACAGGAAATGCAGGTCATCAAGGATACAACCGACTCTTCAATGAAAACAAGGAACCCTGGTATGAAGAATCAAATGTTGTTTCTGATAAGATAAAGAAGCGTTATCTTGTATTGGCCCTCTCCTTCAGATTCTTTGGGAATCTGGCTTATTGATTGTAGTGCTTCAAGGCACCTCATCGGATAGAAGGGTGCTCTCTCGAATCTGGTAGAGATGGAAACAATCGTGGGATTATACTTGGAGTCGATGCCACCTATTCTGAAAAGGGTGTAGGATGTTACTCCTCAATTGAATGAGGGTAACTCGATTCATTTACAAAATCTCTTTTATGTACTTGATCGCAAGAAGAACCTGGAGTCCATTTCGGCAATGGAAATCAAAGGTTTCAGGGTGGCATTCATCGATGGAAAGATGACGATAGGGATGCCTGAATTTAAAAGGAGCATGAAGGTACATGTCTGAGATGTACCGAAGGAAAATCTCACAAGGGGACCATTCCCCTCATGTAGCAGGTCCACAGGTTTGGAAGAAAGCCCTCTTTGGCTTGAAGCTAACCACCCTGGGTTTGATATGAGAGGATTGATCGCTGTCATACGAAGCTGAGATTCACTAAGAGTGAAGCCGATCCAAACCATTGTTTAAATGTTGTGGATGATAGACCTCTCATACCAGCACCTTCTGAGAACAACCTATTTCTGACAGGTGCAGACCCTCTCACTTGCAGAAGTAAGAGGAAGTTGGATTCCGGATGTGGAATGGTAAACTGCAAGCCAGTGACTACCTCGAGGATCTTAACTTTCAGAAGTTATATGGTGGTGATGACGAACTAGATTTGGGAAATGCCTCTGAGTTTCATAAACTCATTAGCATTGATGTTCTTGGTGAACTTCCGTCCAGATATATGTTTTGCAGTTAGCATGGTGAGCTCATATTTGGTTGAGCCTCACTGGATTGGTGCCAAGAATCTTCTGAGATATCTTCAGGGCACAATCTCTCATGGATTGAGATACACTGCCAGAAATATGAAGCTGCATGATTATTCGAATGTTGACTGGGCAGGTAGTGTGGAGGATCACTAGAGCACTTCTCAGTGCTGGTTCTCTTTGGATTTTGCTTCGATATCATGGATGAGCAGGAAGCAGAAGTTGGTTGCTATAAGCACCACCGAGAATGAATACATAGCTACGAGTATGATTTCGTGTCAAGCTGCCTGGTTGCGGAAGCTCTTCAGTGAGTTGTTTGTACACATGATGAATACCACCGTGATTCTCTGTGACAACCAGGGGGGATTCGATTATTGAGGAATCTCGTATTCGATGATTGCTCCAGCAGAGAAACATCAAACACTGCCTTATCTGGGATATGGTAAGTCGATGAGCGAAGAGGCTCCATCGCATTGAGACTGATGTACAAGTCGCAAACATTTTGTCAAAGCCTCGGGGAAAGGTCAAATCTGTGACTTTCCCGAACGACTTAAGGTCGTTGAGAGACCTTCTTATAAGGGTCCTGCATGTTGCATGCATTGAGCTCTAGGAGCTCTGGGGGGCTTGGGGTACTTACTGGAGCAACATACGACCACAGGGCGACTCACCCTCCCCTGGTGGTGCGCTATGTACAGGATGACAGGTTCAACCTTCTCCTGTGATACCCCGTGGCGATTGTGGAACAGGATGATTAGTTCTCCTATGGGCCGAGATGATTAGTTCTCCCGTGGAAACTGTGGAACAGGATGATTAGTTCTCCTGTGGGCCTGGATAATTAGTTCTCCCGTGGCAACTGTGAAACAGGATGATTAGTTCTCCTGTGGGCCGGGATGATTAGTTCTCCCGTGGCAACTATGGGGCAAGATGATTCGTTCTCCTGTGGACAGGATGATTAGTTCTCCTGTCGAGGCATCCTACCCATGCAGTCTGGGACTCATGGGAAGTACCTCTCATCTGATCAATGAGCAGGCAAATGGGGTTAGGGACCATAGTAGTGCTATCGATGGACACATCGTTGTATCTACCATACTCCCTATGCTAGGATGACCTCCATTGATCTAGGATCAATAAAACTGACTTCGGGTCAGTAAGAGTGATATGACACACTCTCTTCATATGGAACTGACTTCGGACCAGTAGAGAATGGTATGAGACATTCTCGATCAATTCTTCTTCTTCATGGTTCAGCAGAGCAAAGCAGAGAAGAGAAGAGCGGTGCAAGGCACTGATGGCAGAGAGGGAGTGTTAAAATTGGCAACTAGGGCCAAATTCCATGTGAGTCATCTTACTTATGGCAGCTGATATTTTTCTTGGGTCCCTCTCATCGAGAGGTGTAGGATTGATCTAAATATCATCCAATTCCGATAAGTATTCATGGAGTTATGAATTTATTTGTGTTATAAGCCAATTCATTAAGGTCGGCCAGCAACCAAATAAACCCCACATGTGCTCAACGTTTTAGTATAAAAGGAGATGACTTGAGAGTCATTTCTCACACACACTTCTATCTTGATTTCTCTCCACTTGTCTTGGGTTTTAGTG
>APFE030274858.1:17850-51382 GCA_000404065.3 Pinus taeda
GTTATATTAACTAACCTAATAATAATAGTGTGAAGAAATAAATAGTAGAGAAAGACTCAATTTTTATAAATATTCAAACAAAAAAAATTGAAGGTCAAAAGAAGGGAACAAGATAATAACAGATATCTAGGGGGTAACAAAAATAAATATAAGATAAAAAGGAGGAAACAAGAAAAATGATTACTAAGTAAAACAAATGGAGTTAAAGAAGAAAATAATAGTTAAAATAAAAACCTAAAAATAAGCTAGAAATAAAAAGTAAAAAGGAGAAGAAAGGGACATGGAATCAAGAAGTGAGAGTCCCTACTTACTTAACCTAATCGCTTATGTCATCTTCCAAATAAAATTTAAGATTAAAAAAAAATCAAAAAATCTTATTGATATTTGGAAGAAATAAGCCCCAAGGGATAGCTACGTTGGTTCAGTTCATGTTGCTAAGTACCTCGCCTATCGGGAGGTAACCAGGTCAAATCTCTTGGATGCCCTTGGGGCTAGGCCTAATCTCTTGGATGCCCTTGGGGTTAGGCCTAATCTCTTGGATGCCCTTGGGGATAGGCCTTGCTAATTTGTTTGGTGGGTAGATCCCTTCGGGTTGATCTGTCTCGATTTTCCCCTGGATGTAGCGGCCACTCAGTGTCTTTGAACCACATTAAAATAAACTTATAAAAGAAATAGTTGTTTTCATCAAAATTCAGTGATACAATTTCAAGCAAGAATGTGATTTTTTGTTGTTTAAAATACATTTTTGAATGCATAAATGGATTCAACACCCTTAAAAACGCTTTGCTGTTCAAATTATATAGAGGGTTGATTTGTCTGGATTTTCTCGTGGATGTAGCGGCCACTCCGTGAACCACATTTAAAACAACAACAACAACCAAAAAAACAACTTAAAAGAAATAGTCGTTTTCATCAAAATTTAGTGATACAATTTCAAGCAAGAATATGGTTTTTTGTTGTTTAAAATACATTTTTGAATGCATAAATAGATTCAACACCCTTAAAACGGTTTGGAACTTAAATTATATAGATTAAGCATTTTAAACTTAAATTTTAAAAATCTTTGTCTAATTTTAATTTTTGATTAAATTTAACAAGAAAAATAAATCAATCGTGAAAAAAATCATTTCATTAAAAATGAGACTATGTCTTTGTTTTCCTTGTGTTTAACAACATGTTGCAAAAACCTTACTCGTCTTTATATTTATAGTTCTTGTTCTTAACCCCATTTTGTAAAATCATAAAAAGCACACTGAAGTTTTGAAGCAAACCGACTCTCATTTACCTTGATCTATTAGACGAAAGTTATATGGATAGTTTTAATTAATACACATTTAAACTTGTTAGGAATTCATCTTCATCCAATGACAATGCACTTTCAAAATGGTTTTGGGGGCATAATACTACAAGTCTAGTTATAAGAGGGCATTTAATAAAAATTATGGATTGTCGCAATAAGGGATGGGTTGTTGAGTAAAGCAAGGGCGTTGTTATTCTTTAAGACATTTATCTAAGGAGGTTGTCATAAATCCATCATTCATTTCATGTAATTAAGCCAAGTGAAAGTGTTTGGGAAATCTGGTATAATAGATGCACAATGTTAAGGATGGCTTCCTTGAGTTTGAGTTATAGGGGAGGGACGCCATTACCTGTGCGCCCTCCCCTCCACCTGGCCTACAAGCACGTGGCCAGCACGCGGCGTTGTACAACACGCGTCCAGCTTGGACTGCCACCTGTTGTGCAGCGTGTCAAGCATTAAAACTTCAACTGCCGACCTCCCGCCCGCTCGTTTCCGCCTTTACGCCGCGATGTGTGGTTTGCCTATGGGTTTTTTGTTCGAGTCCAGTGTTTGTTCGAAGCCCTCCACCGACGATGGCGCGGGAGGGCTCCATTACTTGCGCATGATGTCCGCCATGGTTGAGCTCATGTCCGCCATTGCTTGCTTGCACGAATCCATGGTTGGAACAGGGTTTTTGTTGTTCTTGTGGTTTTCCGCCTGCAATTGTTGCTCAGTCTGGACCGCCGGTGGTTTAGGGTTTCCTGGGTGGTTGTTTAATTCGCGCTATTTGTTGTTTGGGGAGGAGCCAGTACCAATTTCAGCCAATTCAAGGTCGAAGGTGGCATTTACAGGTAATTGCAGGTTTTGGTGGTTTTTGTGTGGTTTTTTTGGTTTTTTTTTTCTCCATTTGCTAATTTCCCACTTGTTGCAGGTGTGGCAGGTGTGGCGAGCGTTGGAGAAGGTTCGCCGAAGGTGTGGTGAGCTCTGTACTTATGGCTTCTATCCGGTAGGATTTTAATCCTACCAGCCATTTTCTGTTGTGTTTTTCAACACCTCACCTTATGTTTTTCAACACCTCACCTGGTTTATTGGAATTTTTGTTAGATTTGGAGACAGGTTTTGGGTTTTGTCAATTAAGCCATGGGATGTTGTTGGGTTTTGTCAATTAAGCGAGGCTTTTGTCAAAATCACCTGGATTTTTTCCTTCACTTTACTTCTTTTCTGGCAAACATAAACTTGCATTGTTGCTGCCTTTTGTCAATAATCCCCGCAAGTATCTTAGTGGTTTGCATAATGATATAGTACATGACTTGGTAGTAGATTTTGAACTTCAATCAATACCGACTTGTGCCACCTTGTTCGATGAACAAAAGAGGGCTTCATAATTAGCTGTGAAAAACTTGGCCTAAGGATGCCAGTGTGGTAGTTTAATGCTTTCTTGCTTTGCTCATTTAGAAAATGTAATCAATGGAAAGAAACTCTTGTAATGAAAGTTCGTGTTTTGGTCTTGCGTGTCTAGTACATTTTGCAGGATCTTATTAGTGAGATACCTCACCTAGTTCGACCCTATTTTGGATGCATAGATCTTACCCACGTGAACCGCCTGTTTTGAATACTCACCCTTTTGCTAGATCCATAGCACCCTTGTAGACAACTGTGCTATGTTGCTAACTGATAGATTACAAATACAGCCTATATTGTAGGAATGGTTTTTGACTTTCTTGCCATATTATAGGCTGCCTTTCAATATTGGAGCGTGAACAGAGAATGTTTTAATGACATCCTATTCCTCCCGGATATCCTTTGCATTTATGGGAATTTTCTTGTGTAACCAAATTCCTCCATGATAGGTTTGCAATAGTAACAACCTTACACTCTTTATCATCATCAAAGAGTTTCCAAAACATGGAATAGGCAAGAGGATGGTAATACTGGATTTGAATAAGCGATTGAATGACATGAAAATCTTGGTCTTCACATCCTTCAATTTAAGTGCTTCGGATCTTGAGTTTAGATTCGCCCAAAGAGATTATTTTATGTTCGAACTCATGTAATTTGACAAATCTGGCCCTATTGACTTATCTTTTATTGTTTCAACTACCTTTCGAGCTTCTGTACCATTCCATATAATTTATTAGTGCTTGCAGTAGCTTGGGTTAGGTCCCTAAAGACTATCTCCCATGTCTGCCTATGCCATTCAATTTTGTCTATCACATGCATTTTGTTCATTTCCTTGGAACAATTCTTAGCTCAATTATTTTAGAACTATATATGACTACATATTTGATTATATTAAAATCATATTTGTTGGATTTATTTACTTATTTGTGGTTGAGAATTTATTTGCAGCTCTGTGTCTTATTATCTCAATGTTTCAGGTTTTATTCAGCAAATTTAAATAATAATTACTTCAAAAATGAAGAAAATGACTTCAAAGAGTCCACTAGTTCCAATTGTAACTCTTTATGATCTTTGTGGAGTACATATGTTGTGTAGGCTTTAAGTTTAGTTCAGTTTTGAGGGTGCATGCATGGTCCGTTTTTCAAATAGTGTACATCCTTAGGCTGTCCAAGGTGCTTTTATGGGAGTTGTCTATTTCTGGATGAGAGCTTAGTTCTATAGGAGGCACCAGCAGATTTGCCTAATGTGTAGTTATCCATGGAGCTAGGGTGTACTAGGTGTTCTGAGTAGGGTTAGGGTTTGACACAGTGAAACCAAGTTCTTATTGCACGTGTTTAGAGACATTATTTTACCTTATTCTATT
Source organism: Pinus taeda (assembly GCA_000404065.3). Classification (NCBI taxonomy): domain Eukaryota; kingdom Viridiplantae; phylum Streptophyta; class Pinopsida; order Pinales; family Pinaceae; genus Pinus; species Pinus taeda. Next base: position 21,894 of record APFE030274858.1, read on the forward strand.
ATCTAAGAAAGGAAATGTAGGGTGCGCCACTGTGCTGGTTAGTGAGTTTTGGTTTTGAGCTATTGTTGTGTATTAACTTCTTTCTGTATTCAATAGAAGATGGATGTGTTTGAGAGTTAAGATATTTTACAGAAGTATGTGCTTGTAGGAAAGCTTACTTAGATCTAGGTTATTCTTTCAAAGTTGAAAAACTGCTTACAGTGGCCTACTTTCTATGATCCTTGTTGACTGCAATGAATAATTAGATCTGAAGCATATTGCTACTGTGACTTAATAAATACCATAAGACAATAATAATAAGCCCAAGACCATTGCACATTGACCATAAGAGGCTAATAAAGTCATATGTTTTTCTGTTGGTGACTTTCCAAGTGTTTTTCTAAGGTCTGGTATATGTTTTCTGATATCTGAAATATGTTTTTCGAGATCTGGTGTACTTGTTTCAGTAAGAAGAAATCAATTTGCTAAGGTTTAATATCCATAAGAAATCACTTATCAGTCTTGGGAGCATCATTTTGAAGCTAATGGTGAAGTATTAAGTGATTTATTTTGTGAAATATTGTTCATCTTTGCAGTGGAAAAAGAAGCCCCAAGACATAATATGAATTGACATAACAATGTCAAAATGGGAATAAGTATCTAAGTTATCATTGTAGCATCTTTTGTGGACTGATATCATCTCTCTTAAATATTTCAGAGGTTGGTGTATTTTTTGAGCCATTGATTTCAGGTCTAACTATTATGTTTGCATCCATTGGGTGGCAGACTACATTGGTTTCTCTTTTTGTCTTTCTTATTTGAGCGTTGCATGTTTGCATCTCATCTCATTGCAAAACATTACATTGACATTCTAATTTGTATTTTTCATATAACACAACATGTTCTAGCTACTCTTCGGGAATATTAACTCTTGCATAATATATCGTTCCTATACTTATCATCGTTCCAAAATTGTTGCATTATTAAAGTAGAGAAGGAATCTTACAGAAATCAGATCTAAAATTAACATAAAGGTGACTTGTGTACATGGCTTTTAGTTTCTAAATTAGCTACTTTCAGTTGAGGGTTGCTAACATTTACTTTTCCTTCCACACCATCGTCTTGGAGATAGGCTTGTGGATGTGAATGAACTTAGTAAGCATGTCGATTAATGATTTTGAGATTGTGTGGATGTGGATGATTGCTTCAGCTTTCCTCATCATTCGAAAAAATTGATAGATCCCAAGCAGTTCAGTAGGTATTTGTCCTCTTTAATCTGTCTTTTGTTGGGACAGAGGTCAAATTATAGTAAGGGACCTAGCAGGATATGGGACATGGAACCTAACTGGATGGTTTCTTCTTGTTGATGATTACTTCCTCATCATCTAAAAGAACTGCTAGATCCGAAGCATTTCAGGCATCGTCCTACTCTCAGGCATCGTCACCCCTAGCTTCCTTTTCAATTTCCCTTCATGTTGTTGCAATGGACCATGCCACTATATAGGTGTATGAAGGATCGCATCGACATATCCTCCCTCTCATTCTCTTAGCTCTAGATGTTGTGGGTAAGCTTACTTAGATCTAGGTTATTCTTTCAAAGTTGAAAAACTGCTTACAGTGGCCTACTTTCTATGATCCTTGTTGACTGTAATGAATAATTAGATCTGAAGCATATTGCTACTGTGACTTAATAAATACCATAAGACAATAATAATAAGCCCAAGGCCATTTCACATTGACCATAAGAGGCTAATAAAGTCATATGTTTTTCTGTTGGTGACTTTCCAAGTGTTTTTCTAAGGTTTGGTATATGTTTTCTGATATCTGAAATATGCTTTTCAAGATCTGGTGTACTTGTTTCAGTAAGAAGAAATTAATTTGCTAAGGTTTGATATCCATAAGAAATCACTTATCAGTCTTGGGAGCAACATTTTGAAGCTAATGGTGAAGTATTAAGTGATTTATTTTGTGAAATATTGTTCATCTTTGCAGTGGAAAAAGAAGCCCCAAGACATAATATGAATTGACATAACAATTTCAAAAGGGGAATAAGTATCTAAGTTATCATTGTAGCATCTTTTGTGGACTGATGTCATCTCTCTTAAATATTTCAGAGGTTGGTGTATTTTTTGAGCCATTGTTTTCAGGTCTAACTATTATGTTTGCATCCATTGGGTGGCAGACTTCATTGGTTTCTCTTTTTTTCTTTTTTATTTGAGCGTTGCATGTTTGCATCTCATCTCATTGCAAAACATTACATTGGCATTCTGATTTGTATTTTTCATATAACACAACATGTTCTAGCTACTCTTCAGTAATATTAACTCTTGCATAATATATCGTTCCTATACTTATCATCATTCCAAAATTGTTGCATTATTAAAGTAGAAAAGGAATCTCATAGAAGTCAGATCTAAAATTAACATAAAGGTGACTTTTGTGCATGGCTTTTAGTTTCTAAATTAGCTACTTTCAGTTGAGGGTTGCTAACATTTACTTTTCCTTCCACACCATCATCTTGGAGATAGGCTTATGGATGTGAATGAACTTAGTAAGCATGTCGATTAATGATTTTGAGATTGTGTGGATGTGGATGATTGCTTCAACTTTCTTCATCATTTGAAAAAATTGATAGATCCCAAGCAGTTCAGTAGGTATTTGTCCTCTTTAATCTGTCTTTTGTCGGGGCAGAGGTCAAATTATAGTAAGGGACCTAGCAGGATATGAGACATGGAACCTAACTGGATGGTTTCTTCTTGTTGATGATTACTTCTCATCATCTAAAAGAACTGCTGGATCCAAAGCATTTCAGGCATCGTCCCACTCTCAGGCATCGTCACCCCTAGCTTCCTTTTCAGTTTCCCTTCATGTTGTTGCAATGGACCATGCCACTATACAGGTGTATGAAGGATCACATCGACATATCCTCCCTCTCATTCTCTTAGCTCTAGATGTTGTGGGTAAGCTTACTTAGATCTAGGTTATTCTTTCAAAGTTGAAAAACTGCTTACAGTGGCCTTCTTTCTATGATCCTTGTTGACTACAATGAATAATTAGATCTGAAGCATATTGCTACTGTGACTTATAAATACCATAAGACAATAATAATAAGCCCAAGACCATTGCACATTGACCATAAGAGGCTAATAAATTCATATGTTTTTCTGTTGGTGACTTTCCAAGTGTTTTTCTAAGGTCTGGTATACGTTTTCTGATATCTGAAATATGCTTTTCGAGATCTGGTGTACTTGTTTCAGTAAGAAGAAATCAATTTGCTAAGGTTTAATATTCATAAGAAATCACTTATCAGTCTTGGGAGCATCATTTTGAAGCTAATGGTGAAGTATTAAGTGATTTATTTTGTGAAATATTGTTCATCTTTGTAGTGGAAAAAGATGCCCCAAGACATAATATGAATTGACATAACAATTTCAAAAGGGGAATAAGTATCTAAGTTATCATTGTAGCATCTTTTGTGGACTGATATCATTTGTGCTTACCTCGCAAATAAAACTGCTTTACAACCAACCAAGCTGTTGTTGGCTTTTCAATGTAGTGAATGCATAGAACCATAATGTTGTTAGCATTTCAAAGCAATAAAACAACCTAGGTTGTAAGCCAGAATGTTTCTGTGACAAGAAAAAGACACAATCCATCCAAAATCCACATCATAATGTGGTTACAACCAAAAGCATATGACACCCCTATTCTTTATGGCCCTGAGAATCTTGAGTGCCAAAACTCCCCAAGTTACCTTCTTGAGCCAGGTAGGTTGGCCTACCTATCAAGGGTTGATTAGGAAATGGTTGATTGCTGCCATATGATTGACTCCAATTTGCAACTTCCAACCATGGAGGTATTGAGTACCCATACCTCACATTTGCACAACTGATCCCTGCATTAAGTGGAGGTGTGTAATGAGCATACATAGAATTGGCACCAACTCTGATAGGAATAAGGCAAGTGGGTAAACCCTCAGTTTGATAGTGAGGCACTTGAATGTTTATGAGATCTTGGAATAATGGTGTATTATCTGCAATGGAGTCCAATGAGTTTGAAATAATCCTGGTTTCATTAGCTATTCTTGTAACATTGTCAACCATATTGATCATCCCTTGTTCCTTTTCAAGCATTTGTTGTGCCTTTCATTTTTCCTTTTCCTGTCTTTCCATTTGCTTTTGTTGGTCCTTAACTTGCCTTGCATTATCTCTTTCAATCCTTTCATCTGCTCAACGTTGTGCTGCAACAATCCTTGCTGCCTTCTTCTCCTTGACTAGATCCTTCTTTTTCTGTTTTAATTCTTGCATTTCAAATTTCTTTTTTTCAGACTCAACTAACAAGTTTATATAGTCCTCTGAGGTGAGTAACTGTGAGCTTCGGCCCAGACGAAGACTACCCGGTGCACCTTGCTTTTTTTTCATTGATACTCTCTGTACTGGTAGCTTTAGGAACCATCCAAGTGTCTTCTCCACCCCTCCCACCTGCATGTAATTGCTTGGTACTTCCCTTTCAGTATCTGTTGGAATTGATTGAACTATATCATTATCTTCATTTGATGCCTCATTATGTCCTTCATCTTCTTCCATTGATCTATTGTCCACAAAAAATGAACAATTTCACTGTTCAATTCTACTGGTTGTGAGGGCATGTTCATGCTTTCTTCATTGGTTGCTGAGACACTATGTGCATTCATAATGATCATTGCTTCTGCTAGCCATGAAGGTGGGGTTACTTGGCTTGGCAATGTCAATTGGTCACTGTCAACTGCATGTTCAACAATATCATTAACAATATGAGCAATAAGAATTTAATGTTATTGAGTTGGTGGAATGATCTCCATGTTACTACGAATTTGTTCATTGTTATATTGTGTTTCACATACAGTTTCATCATCTTCAGCATATAAGTGTCCTTGAGACAAGGAAATCATATTACCAGCTACAACAACATCATCTTGGTCATCTACTTCTTACACTTCAACACCTGTTTGGGCATTCCCTTCTTCCTGACCATCCACATGAAACGCTTGGCTACAACTAGTATCATGCATAAGAGCATCATAGTTCAGTGGCCAGATTCCTGTCCTCCTAAAGCCAACCTTGATATTTGATGGTGTTAAAGCCCTTTTAAAATATTTACTTGCAAGCTCTGCTAGCTCAAACCTTTTCACCTCAACCCCTGGATTCTTTGCCATCCATGCAGTACGCTCCAACCTGAAATAGTTCTTGAAAGGGCTAAACACACTAACATCAAGGGGTTGCAGTCTATGAGTGGTATGACCTGGCAATGTCAACAGGTCGATGCCTAAATTGTTTGCTTCCTCAATTGTTTGTACAGCCATGTGGCTCCCATGGCCATCTAATATCAAAAGGTGTCTGTTATTAGGCGAGATGCCACCTGGTACAATGCAGCAAAGTGAAAAATCCAACTTAGAAACAGTTCTTTAGTCATCCATGCATGGGAATGTGCAGTCATGCATGTGCCTGGTTCACAGTTCTGTATATAGTTTTTCAGTTGATTTTTACCTTTGAATAGATAAAATCCTGGGATTGAAGTACCAATTGCATTGACACAACGTAAAATAGTTATCCACTCCTTGCTCTTGGGAAAAATCTTTGGCACATTTCGGCTCCCTCTCTTGGCAATTACCCGCATGCCACAATTCCTCCCTACCTGTAAACCTGTTTCATCACAGTTCCATATATGGTCTACTCCATAAGAATGTTTATCGTAAGCACTAGAAAGTGTGTCATAGAAATTTTGCACAATTGCAGGGCGCAAATTTAATGCTCTGTCTCTGTCAAGGCCCTCAGCAGTACACAATACAAGTTTTGGATGCCTTTTTTTAAATCCAAACCACCATGATTTACCAGGAAACCCATCTTTGAATGGGTTTGGCCTCCCTTGATAGATTTGAGCAACTATTGATTTGAGTTGTATCAACTCTAGCCCATGTCCCAGTTGGGCCATCTCTTTACACCACTCAACCTCCTCGGCCTCCTCCTCTTCAGTCATAACTGTAAGAGGCCCTCTACGTTTTGTATGAGTCAGTCCATTTATCCAATAATGTATTGATGAGGGAGGAATACCATGTTTTTTTGCAGATGCCCGAACTAAGTATCCATGAAACTCTATGTCGTCAATTGCAACTAACATTTGTTCTTTTGTCCATCCTCTTATAGCACTGATCTTTTTAGTTGAGCTTGCCCCTTGAACTGTTGTTGATGGTGGTTATGTGGTTGATGGTGTGTTAACATCAACTGCTGTCACATGGTCATCCTCAACAATGTTCCCTGGTGCATTGTTGGCATTGACATCTGCTGGCCTATCATCATCAGACGATGTGCATAGCAGCTACACACCCCTTGTCACTCTCCTGCCACTTCTCCTTGCATGAGCATATTAACTTCCTTTTGCCATAAATGCAGCAACCTATAAAATTATTGCATGCATTTAGACATTAGAATATTTGTAAATTATGATTTATTACTTCTGCAAAAATACTTTTCCTTTATTACAGGAAATTATCAACATGTATATTACAATTAAGCTATTTTTCCATGTATTCATCTGTTTTCATAATGAGAGTAAATGTTTCACTTTCATAGGGCAGTGTCAAAATTTTGCAAATGCCATTCCAAGTAAATCCATAGTTCATCAATTTAGCAACTCTTATATGGATTCAAGTAGGATTCTATGATAGTTGTTTCAAATATCATTTTCCATTTACTTTCGACAGCTTTATACAGCTAAACCAATGAGGTATGTAAACATGTATGAATTATGTCAGTCTCCTTATACCTGTTAAAGATTAGGGAATATAGGTAATAAGCAGGTCTATTCAATATGTACTTACCCTATAGAGTAGAGTGTAATCATTACTAATGGTTGAATCAGTGCCATACGTAGAACCATGGAAATCAAAGTAATGAGGAAACAGAGCTTGTTACATTAGGATATGTGTATACAGTGATTACAGTCTATCCATATGTATTGATTATGGAGAGAATGGTACTCTATATACCAATAAGAAAAAAGGTGTTTATATAATAGGAATGACTAAGAGCGAGAACCCCGGGATATCATGTTGTATATTGATTATCTTGTCACCTTTGTGTTAGGACTCTGGACACCACATATCTCCACAATGGTATGATATTGTCCACTTTGGGCCTAAGCCCTCATGGATTTGCTTTTGGACTTACCCCAAAAGGCCTCATACCAATGGAGATATTTGTCCATCCTTATATACCCATGATCCTCCCCACTCCTAGTCAATGTGGGACTTTGGTCGTATACCCAACAATCCTCCCCTCGAACAAAGGACCATCGAGCCTCCCCTCAAACGATTATCCATCCGTCCACTCTCTACCAACCAGGGTTTTTCGCTCCAATGTGTTGGAAGCACACGCCTTATGTGGAGCACCACGTGCCTCGAGAGCTTGCTCTATCCCAGGTCAACTCCTCTTCACCGTGTTGGGATCAGGACACGTCCATGAAGAATCCGGAGCACACCGCCTGTCTAACCGAGCTCATCCACGGATTCCATCGTGATATTATTGGGGCCCACCACCTTCGTTCGACATTCCGAGGATTCATCCACTTGGCTAACTTCGGGGCATGGCTCTGATACCACTTGTTAGGACTCTGGACACCACATATCTCCACAATGGTATGATATTGTCCACTTTGGGCCTAAGCCCTCATGGATTTGCTTTTGGACTTACCCCAAAAGGCCTCATCCCAATGGAGATATTTGTCCATCCTTATATACCCATGATCCTCCCCACTTCTAGTCAATGTGGGACTTTGGTCGTATACCCAACAGTTTCGTAGAACTTGTATAGAGATCTCTTTTCATCAAAGAATAAATGACTACATTCATGTAGTTAGTTTTTCATTGATTTCTATTGCGTCATACAAACATCATTGGTTTCACTCCCATATTTACCCTTGACTTAAAGAAAAACCATTAAAATCAAGAGATTAATTAAAATACAATAGAACTTTTATGTTCTCATCAGAATACACCAACACATTTAGGTTTATTAGGGATTTGGATTAGGCGAGAAGAGTGTTAACTCTCCAAGGCCTCTCAAAATTATAAAACATAGAAGTTTGATTAGTGAGAGAAATCCAATAGCATTAGGGAGACTTCGAAAGCTCCATAATTGGGAGTAAAGCACGAGGGAGAGTGAAGATAAGGATGAGAGATACCCCCTCTCTTACTTGTCAGATCCTACCTCACAACTGTTCTGCCTGACTTTTGATACGGGTTGGTGAAAATATTTTCCTATCCTAGGGATCACATAGATGGCTGGGGAGGGGAATCTCGTGCCATCTAAGGCTGACATTGTATCACATTCAGCAGTACTTCTGGAGGGTACCCTTGTGAAGCTTGGGTGCTTGCACCAACAAAGGCTGTTATATGGAGGTCAACGTAATTGCCTCTGATACCTTTGCTAGTAGGTCTGGGGCGTAATTACCCCAGTCTATTTTCTGAAGGCCCTTATTATTAACTTTCTTGTATTTTGGTGTCTAGTCTTGATCACCTGGAGCGAAAATACTCAAGAGTTGTTTGATTGTTGATATCTTTAGGGACCTTTTAGTGAGTGTTCTTTGCTCCTAGTCAGCCTAGCTTTATAATTTTTTCTTTAAGTAGATCTTTTAAAGAATTCAAAGTGGCTGATCGACCATCTCGATAGTCTAGGAGACTTCGTGGGCTATCACCTACGAGTCTTAAGCCTTCTCCTAGAAGGCATAGGAGCAATTCTGCCAGTGGTTTTCAACCAATGGTAGCAGGTGCATCAGATATTGATCGTCCACTTGGGGTCATTAATTCACAAGATAGACCTGGGACTAGTAGAGCATTAGAGACGAACATACGAGTTCTTTCTCGAGTACTTTTTTAGTTAGAAGATAATATCGAAGTTGAAGATCTTTCAGAGTTGGTTGTGGCTCTCAATTCTCCTCTTCCTCCTGATCATCCAGATGTTCTATTGTATGTTAGAACCCTGACTCATAGGCCTTTGAGCCCAGGTTTATACCCATCTATTTCTTTGATGACCACTGCTGGAAGCATGGCATCGACGAAAAGTGTTGAGAGTGTGTAGACTCCCATATCTGTACAACAAGGACGAAGTATTTCCATCCCTTCTATTACTCCCAACACGGCTATATTTGGGTCTACTTCCATTCCGCCAACGAGTAGAAGTTCTCAGGCTTCTTCATCTGGTTTTGGATTTATCCCTTATGGAATATCGTCTTAGGGGATTCATTCAGTTCCTTTGAACATACCATCAACTACCTCCACATCCATGGTGCATGGATCAACTTATTTTCAGAGTTTCCCATTTGGAAGTGGTCATATACAACACTCCAATCCAACAATAGGGTTAATGCCTTTTTCCTTTGCAGGTCAAGGTAAGAACCCATTCCAGAGTTGGACAAACCTTACAATTAGTTGGATAGGAGTTGGGAATCAATTTTATTTCGGACAACAATGGAATGTGTTGTATTCTTCAGTTAATTAGTTTCATAATTTTCCACCCTTTTCTAACGCATGGAATCCTTATCAAGGGCTATCAACTCCTTTTAACACTTCGTTATGGGGTAACTTCACTGGTTACGGAGTATTTTTGACAGGAGTTGGTCAAATTCCAAATTTTGCTAGACCATAAGGAGAACCTTTTTTTTTGGTAGGTTTTACGAGTTACTCTGGGCAACCTATCTTTTTCAAAATCCAAGTCATTCTTTTTAGAACTTTGGGAACCCCACCCGCACTGGATGGAATTCCCAAGGTCCGTGACGGCTCCCTTTTATGGCCACAATGAACTTTCCAGACTTAACTAAATTGACAAATGATCTAGTTCGATACAAATCAGCTTGGCCTCTGGTTCTAACTAAACTTCCCTCAAATATCCCAAAATTTGAAGGGAAGAGTGGTGAAGATCCGGAAGACCACGTAACCACATTTCACTTATGGTGCTCATCCAACTCCCTAATAGATGATTCAATAAGGTTGAGGTATTTTAGTGCACCCTAACTAGAAATGTGGCAAAATGGTATATAACTTTTCCGGGGGGCACCTATACTTCTTTTTGTGATTTGGCTAATGTATTTTGAACCATTTTCAATTGCATGTTTGATATGAAGCTGGAACTAAACTTCTGGCTAACTTTAAGCAAGACATCGTAACTCATATTTCGGATCACATCTAGGAATGGAGGAGGAGGAAAAGGCTTACCAAAGCTTAAATCACACCAGAGTTCCTTCTCGAATGGTTTCTCAAATCATTACAACTTGAGATATCAAAGGATGTGTCTCTCTCTAGTGTTTATACGCAAGAGCAGGCCATTTTCAGAGCCCAACAACTGGAACTAATATATTCTTCATCTTGGGTTCTTCAGAAAATTTTACCTAATGCTCCTAGAGCTAATGTAGATTTAGCCAAACCAAAGCTAGGTCCCCATGCTAACGGTATAGTCGGATTGATTGATGTTAACACGATGAACCTATTGAATCAATTACAAGAGTTATCTATACAAACTGCTTCTTTCACCTAGGTAGCACTGTCTATACCTATATCTTCCCAACCTACCTCTATAAATGTCATCCAGACCACTAACCCCAAAGGAAATCGATAATCCAATGGGAAGAGGAAGGGACAAGGTAAGAAGAAGAACCAGGAAGGAAAAGGAAATGTAAGCATACCTAACAATGATGTCAGAGAGGGTAGGAAAGAGTCCAAGAAAAAGGTAAAATTTGCATGCAAGTTATGCAATGGAGATCATCTAACTCACCTCTACCCTAAGGTGCAAGATTCTAAGCTCTTATTAGTACAACAGGGGTCCTCTAGCTCCCAAGCTATTCTGACTAACCCTTTTCCCCTAGGACAGCGATTAGTTGCTGGTGCAAATTCTAATGCTAGTACCTCCTCCTGGGGCAACTAGGAAGGGGAAAATTCATCAAATGTTTATAGGATGATCTCTCATATTGACGTCTCTATGCGAGCACATGATTATGGTGTATTGGAAACACCTAAGGCTAAATCTGTTCTCGAAGCCATAGAACCACTTCATATTGAGCGACCCTGTATTGAGCGTATACCTCAGATATTGAAAGGCTCCACAAAGTGCTCGACTATTAACTCTAATGCTAGAGTGGATCATAACTACTCAATTATAGAAGATCTGGCTCAAAGTCCTTGTGCTATGTCAGTAGTGGAGGTACTCCAGTCATGCCCTACTTAGAGAAGTGCTTAGCTTTCGACAATTGGTGCAGTAGACCCAAAGAATTCTTTAGTGCTCACTTTTGATATGTTGAATGTCGAAGAGAGACTTCCTCACCATATGGCTTTCCAGATAAAGTCAACATACCGAAGACCAACATTTTTTGGACTGTTATAGATGAGGAAGCTTTCACATGCGTGATGTCTACGTCATGTTGGAAGGCCATTGGATCACCTTCAATTGTTCCTTCATTGTCTCTTTTGACAGAATTTGATGGACATTCTCATAGGCCTCATGGGATTATCTCGACCTTTCCTATTTGTGTTTGTGGAAAGGTAGTGAATATCGAGGTAGAAATCGTTGATGCAAACCTCAATTATAACCTCCTCTTAGGAAAGAATTAGATTTATGATATGGATTCCATGGCTTCATCATTATTTTGCATCCTCTGTTTTCCTCATGAGGGGAGGATTGTTAGAGTTTATCAATTAGATTATTCTCCAGGTGACTCTCAGGCAACTTTGGATTCTACGGTTCCATTGGTGGACAATCCCCATCAACTTATTGAGAATTTAGGAGTTTGGATGTACTCTTCATTAATGGGTATAGCTGACCTCCCTGCTCATACAACTATAATTAATGTGATTTCATCCTCTAGGGGATCTTCTCGGAAAGATTTCTTTCGAATTTGTTATTTTTCGGACCCTTGGCCCTTACCTTCATCTACTACCAGATTAGATGGAGGGCAGGTATGTGGAATTGCATTTCCCATGTTTGCAGCGGAACTCACTTATCAATCTATCATTAACTTTGTAGACAACCATCCCACTCCTTTTTCACTAAAGGAGTTAGATGTGATGTGGCTCCAGCTTGGACCGTCGATTCTACTTCAGCTCGGGATTGTTTGGATATGGTATTACCATCTGAAGAAGCAATTTTGGAAGCAATGATTGGTATGGATCGACCATGGGATGATTTACATCATTTTTCATATTTTCTCCCTCCATTGCATGAAGTTGAATCTAGTTTGTCCAATCTGTCTACTAGTGATGTTTATACAGTTTCAAACCCTTTGGCTCTAGCACAATTTTCTACCAAAGGTAACATGTCGGTTATCTCACGAACTATATCTGTGAACATCTCTAGGAATCCTAACGTAACTGAAAATGTCTTCATCAGAGCTGACTGTTCCCCTGAAGAAATTTAAATCTACACCAACCTCTTCAAAGAATTTCAAGGTGTGTTTGCTTGGTCTTATGAAGAAATGTTTGGAATTGATCCATCTATAGTCCAGCATGAGATCAAGACATATGAAAACACCAAACCTATTCATCAAAAACTTCGACCAGTCAATCCTCTGAAAGTAGTAGCTATTAAAGCTGAAGATGAAAAGTTGCTTAAGGTGGGTTTCATATACCCCGTTCCTCTAACTAAGTGGGTTTCCAACCTAGTCTTGGTAGATAAGAAGCAAGAAATGATCTGAGTATGTATCGACTTTAGGGATTTAAATAAATATTGTCCAAAAGACAATCACCCCTTTCCTTTTATTGATCAAATTGTTGATGAATGTGCAGGTAATGAAATTTTTTCGTTCATGGGTGGATTCTTTGGTTACAATGAAATTAATATCCATCTAGAGGATCAGCACAAGACAACCTTTATTTGTCCTTGGGCCACGTTTGCATAGAAGAAGATGCCTTTTGGCCTTAAAAATGCTGGAGCGACTTTTTCAGCGGGCCATGTCTTATGCTTTCCACAACATCAAACATGTTATAGAAGCATACTTGGATGACTTAGTGTCAAGCGATAAAAAGGTGTCTTTTTAACTCCTAATTACCTTCACATTAATTGTCAACCCAGGGATGACTTTTCATTTCAAGAGTGTACTCAGTCTAAGGTGGCTATTTACTCAAGAGTAATGTTTTGCAGTATAGTGCTTAAAGTACAAGAATGAATGGATGCTCAAAATTAGATCTACTTACAAAAAAATACCTTGAAGCCTAAATCATTCATTCGGGAAAATGAGCAATGTATCAGTCAAGGGTCCAGTAACAATAACTCATCCCTTTGGAAACTGATGTAACCAAAAGTAATCAAAGAACATATCATTAATCTAAGGATTAGACAGCAAATGCCGATGCCCACTACAGTTTTAGATCGTTCTGCACACCAAAGCAATCAATAACGCAAATAACAGGAAATGAAACAACAAATATGAAATAGAACAACAACTAAGAAATGGAACAAAAAATAGGGAACTGTAATGGCAATTAAGTTTAAGAAGCAACAACGCCTTAGTCTACAAAATCAAATGCAGTCAATCATATCCTACAGAAATCAAATGGCAATCCCCTATCTTTAAAGATGAATTGAATAGCACATGGTAAATAGAACAACACTAATTAATGATAAAATACAGAATAGCGTCTGAAAGCCAAACAAAAATACACAGCAACATAACACACAACACACCTTAATGGTAATTTGATCTTGGTAATCCACTTATCAGTCTTAGTTATAAATAATACGATTGTATTTTATAATGGAACAACAACATCAATAGATCCAACAATCACAACGAAATATAATCTCTAAGATGAATTCAGTAGTACCAATTAATAAGTGTTACAAGACAGATACGCTGTAATTGAACAACAATACATTCTGTAAGGATCAACAACGTTATATCACTGGTTGAAAGAATAGCAATGCGTTACCAAGTCAAGATGAATCAATACGACATTCCTGGCATTGAGAACGATATTACTTAGTTGAACATGAATCGAATATAACAGAACCATGATGTAAAATAACAGAACATACCAGATTACTGAATAATGCTAATAAGAAAAACCACGCATAAACCAAGAAGATAATATACAGTAGCAGCAGCGTACTCCACCAGAGGCTGGGCCCTTAGCTGCCAGCAGATGTTGTTGGGTTACTTCAGAATCAACGATGGAATGGCAACCAGATTTATATTAAAATATCAAAGCAGAGTTACAATGGATTACAACAAGAAATCTCTCCATCTCTCAGTCATTATCCATTCTCTCTACCATCCTCAATTCTAAATCTCTAATTCATCCTCAATTCTCCACCATTTTTCCATCCCCCTCTCTCATCTCTGTTTTCATTTAAATAGAGAGATCAGAGAGAAGTTACAATAAAGATAAGTACAACATGATTTATATTACAAAATTGGATTGTTTCCAACCAATTGATCAACAAGAAGATATATTTCCATCCATCTCTCAATAAGAGAAAGACGAATTTGGCTTTGCAGCTGAGATTTGGAGGATGGCCGCAACAACAAATCTAAGAAAATTGTGCTCAAAGAACCCTACATTTCTCTCAGTACAAGACAAATTTGGGCAAGCCGTTCTCCATTAAAGTTAACTGGGTCCGTTCGAGACAAAACCCATGTCCCAGATTTTCCAGATTTGTCTTCATTTGCTCAGAATCGCAATCGCAAAACTGTCACTTCTTATTCCAACGAATTTCTAAGTTGGCAATTTCAATAGTCAAATCTTCAATCTAGAAATTATCTTGGAGGTTAAAAATGGTGAATAATGTTACAACCAATTTATTGAAACTATCATTGATAAAATCATTCATAATCATCAATTTATTAGAAATAAAGGAGAATAAATAATATTCATTCATAAGAGCAATAATCATTATAAAATAGAATTATATGATAAATTGTGACTAATAACATGATAAAGAAAAGTAAAAATGGATGAAATAAGTGTTAGAAAGGTGGTCGTATTCATGGCCCAACACTTAGCTGCTCGTTATCGCAAGAGAATTGATCATCCGAGGCACCTTCGGTTAGTCTTTGAGAGATGTCATTTTTATAAAATCTGGTTGAATCCGAATAAGTGTGTTTTTGCTATCGCATTTGGTTGGCTATTAGGATTCATTGTATCAACTAAAGGGATTCGAGTTGATCCTTTCAAGGTTGAGGAAATAATTTAGTTGCCTCCCTTGTCTTCCATTTGTCAACTTCAAAGTCTCCAAGGAAAGGCAAACTTCTTGAGGAGATTTATAGCAAATTATGTCGATATTACCGAAGGATTTATGCATTTTCTTAAGAAGAAGTTCCATTTTTATGGGAACATTTCACGCAGTGGTCTTTTGATGCTTTGAAAAAAGCATTAACCTCTACTCCTCTACTGAGTCTAGCAAATTATGGCAGAGATTTCCTTTTGTATCTCGTTGTGGTAGAATCAACCATAGATATGGTTCTAGTTCAGAAGGATGATGTTCTCAGTGAGCATGTAATCTACTACTTGAGTCAACGCTTAGTAGGACCTGAGCTACATTATTCTCCCATCGAGAAATTACCCTTGGAAACTATCCATGTTGTTCAGCAACTTCGTCATTACATTCTGCTCCACAATATGTTCATCTTAATAGTTGTCATCCTTTTCAGTTTGTCCTCAGTATGCGAGTGATTGGGGGCAAGTATAATCAATGGATTGTTATTTTGCAAGAGTTCGATCTCGAATTCTTATCAGCTAAATCTAAGAAGTCATTAGTTTTTGAAGAATTGATTTTGGAGCTGCCTTGTGAGGAAGCTATTGTTATGAGGAAATGTTTCCCGATGAAAAATTATTCCTCATTTCTTCACAGGATCCCTGGTACGGAGATATCATTATATATCTCTAGACTTCGAAGTTTCCACATGCCTTCTTCAAAGATGAGAGTCGAAATTTATGTCACCTTGCCAAAAACTATTTTATTATTGGTGATACATTATATTACAGAGGGGTTGACTGAATCCTTAGGCATTTCTTAACTTTGGAAGAAGCCGAGTTAGTACTTAATGGTTGCCACGGTGGAGCTTGTGGCAGTCATCTATCAGGGCTTGCAACAACCCAAAAAATGTTGCAAGAAGGCTACTTTTGGCCTTCAATTTTCAAAGACTATATTGAAGTACTCAAATGTTGCCATCCTTGTCAAGCTTATACTTGGAAAATGCGCACGCATCCATCTCCACTTTTTCCTGTTATCACTGTCAGTCTATTTACGAAGTGGGGCATTGATTTTACTACTTGTAATCAGCCTTTGGCAGGGAATCACAAGTACATAATTGTTGTCGTAGACTACTTTACAAAGTGGGCTAAGGCCATGCCTAATTTCAAAAATCATAGTGAGACAAGAACTTTATTTCTCTTCAACTAGGATATTTCACAATTTGGTATCCCAAGAGAGATTGTTACTGACCATGGCAGTCACTTCTAGAATCAACTGATGACCGAATTGGCTCTCAAGTTGGACTTCCGGCAGGAGCATTCATCTCCATATTATCGTCAAGCCAATGGGTAGGTTGAAGCCGTGAATAAGTACGTTAAGGCCATCCTACAAAGGACAATTGATAAAACTCGATCCAATTGGCACATCATGTTGTATCCAGCACTTTGGGCATATCGAACCTCAGTTAAGACTACCACTGGTTTTACTCCTTTTCAACTAGTTTACGAGTTGGAAACTATATTCCCTATCGAATGTAAAATTCTGTCCCTTAAGCTAGTTGTAGAACTTCTTCCGGAGACATCTAGTTTCGAAGAATTCCTTATTCATTTGGAACATCTTGATGAGAAGCATCAAGATGTAGCCATAATAAACGAAGCCCATAAGAAGAGGATTAAAACTCAATATGATAAATCTGTCTGTCCTCGAGTCTTTTCTGAAGGTGACCTTGTCTTAGTTTATGACCAAGACAACAATGCCCTGGGGGCAGGCAAGTTCAAATCTATGTGATATGGCCCCTTTATAGTCAAGCGTGTTTTGAAAAAAGGGGCTTATGAATTAATTGACTTTGAAGGGAACAAGCTAGCAAAGCCCAGAAATGGGCTCTACCTTAAGAAGTATTTTTCTTAAGCTTCGACCGAGCAATTGCTTGTTTGTATATCTTGTCTCTTTGTACATATCTGTCTGGAATTTTGTGATATCGATATTTTTTGATCTGCTTTGGCAGGTGTTGATGGATGATTCAATATATTTCGGAGTCGCTGATGGTGCAAGTAGGCACACTCGGAATCTTGCTTCTGTCGCTTGGGTGATTTATTATCCATATGGCTAGTTGAAGGTGTTGAGGGGAGTATGTGTTGGCCCTACTTCGAGCAACATTGCCGAATATACTGTCATTATTAATTTATTATCCAAAGCAATATCTTATGGGATTGATTCATTGGTAGTTTATCTAGACTAACAACTGGTGGTGTCGCAGTTAAATAACACTTATTAGGTTCACGATCCTTATTTATATCGCCAATTTTTTAGAGTGAGAGTGTTGCAACGATCATTTATTTATATCACATATGTTCACATTCCACGATCTCAGAATTCATTAGAAGACTGTATTGGTAATCAAGCATTACATTGGCACGTTAATCATTCATCAAACTATATAACATTTAAAAAAATCAAATCTATATATATATCATAAAATCACTTGTATATAGATGGATTGTTCAAAACTAATATACAAAATTGGGACAGGATGCACTCAAAATTTGGGCTTATTCCCATAATCATGTCCAGTCATACATAGATCTATCTATCGAGTTGGCTCAGGATGAGAGGTTAAAAATTTAACCACAACGTTGGCTATACACTGAAGTATCCAGACCCAATCCCGTGGTACCCCTACCACATGGCGCTGCATCTCCTCAAACTGATCCTCTATAGCTATCATAGGTACCTGGTGAGTTAGTCTCACCAAGATTCTTTGAACAACATAAAGGACTCTCTGTGTCTTGGTTTTTGTCTCTTTGGCCCCTCTTCTGTGACGTCTCTACTTCAGAAATCCATTAGGTCTCACTAGAGCTGCATCTGGAACATGGTCATTATATTTTGTCTCATAAAAAAAATATATTTTTAAGTTCATTTTGTATTAAAAAATATAGAATTTTTTAAAAAACTCACAAAAATTTAAAAATTGTTACCTATGTCTCCCCATGTTGTATTTGGTGGTAACACTAAGTCTGGATCTCCTCAGAAATCCATGTCGTCATATGGGTAGTCATCGACTGCGATGATCTGTTGATCCCACCAGGTGAAAAACTCATCATCAAAGGTCATTATGGGCAAGTCACCATCCCCAAGGCACTTCATTAGGTCTGCCCATCTAGCCATTCATGGATCTCTAGGGTTGTTGATGGATAGTGATACTTTGGGACATAGCCCAAGTACCTTCTTAAATAAGAATGGACACATGATGGTTTGATATCCAAAATTCTTCATTTGACCCTTCTATATAGAGGTCAATTGACTCTTCATGTTAGTCAGAAGAGGCTTGCACTAGTCACATACTGTGGTAAGACATTCCACTACCAGGCTCATAGATACTCATGATGCTTGATGCAGGGAAGCTGGGCCATTTACCCATGCAATACTAAATAACAAAATCCTCAATGATAGACTTTCCACATGTTTGATTGGAATTTGACTCCCAATCTTCTCTAGATGTCTAGGATAATATATATGGACATAGTCTTCCACTCAAAGACTACCTCTCATCTTCCCTGCCGAGTGCACGACCTCCCCTCTTCGGGAGAGACCGGTAATGAAATAGATATATTCGACCTCAATCCGTAGAGGCATCTTGTCGATCATGAAAGCATCCTCTTCTGTGCTCTAGTAGTGGATCAAAAGTTATAGCAAGCGCGTATTAGCTTCCATATTTGGAATTTTGAAGAATTTGAGTAAGCCACAGCCTCTTAGAGCATCCAATGCATTTTGATCATTCATTACCTCATTAGCTATGGAAGTATGCTCTCTTTCCCTCCAAGTGATAGTCATCCCTTAGTTAGTGAATTCTCCAAAATATTATTAAATTTTTCTACTGTTCCATTGGCCATAGGGTGATAAGGTATACTATTTTGATGATAAACTTGGAATTCCTCGGTCAATGCTTCAATAGTTTTATTCAGAAAGTGGGAACCTTGGCCAGTCATAAAAATATTTGGCAATCCAAATATAGAAAATATATACTCAAAAATAAACTTTACAATAGTCTTTGTGTTGCAACCCCTTACTAGTTGTGCTTCAACCTATCTTGTCAAGTAATCCATTTTTGTATGTCACACCATTCCTCTTCCTATATGGGTTGATGGGTCCAACAAAATTAATAGCCCACTTATCAAAGGCTTGAAATGTAAATTATGGTACCAATGGCATCTCATCTCTTCAAAAAGGTTTCCCTATTCTTTGACACATATCACATGGTTTGCGGTATCCTTTTGTTTATGTTATGTAGATGTTGTGATGATCTTCTTCCTCTTCTGAACTAAGTTATATCATTCTAGTGCATTTTGTGCAACCCAATCAGGTTGCTTCCATGTCAATGGGGTTGCATCATCAAAGATCCTCTTCTTAATTGTCTAGAGAGCTAAATCGATGTCTGCGAAATCATCCTTGAAACTGAATGTTAATATGAAACCCTAAACCATGTATTTCCGGTTTATTGTACCATGTCGAAGCTTTGTTTCTAGGTACAAGTTCTTAGGGCTTGTCTCCAATGTATGAATGAATTCATGTACCCATTATTATTGTGGAATCTCCTTCCATGTTGTAGTGCATAGTTGGATATGCTTCCTAGGACTAGTTTCGCCATCATACTTTATCTCTATTTCTGTATATATCTTTCCAAACCTTATCCACATCAATCTTCAACATTCTTGCTAGGCTTCTTTATTCTTCTTGTGTGCACCCCACCGTCTAGGAGGGGTAACTTTCAGGGGTATATCCAAAGCTAATAGTCATTGATTCTCTGGAACCTATTCTTCATAATCATCAATGAAAATATTTACATCACCCAATCCATCATAAGAAGGTAGGTTACATACCTCAGATATCATATAACAAACTGATTTGGTAATTATTGCACATCACCTTATGGATACTTCATGCATTGTATTATGCTAGTTTTCCAACTCTTCTTCTAAGTTTGAGGTACAAGACCTATCATGCTCCCAAGTCAACTTGCCTTCTATAGTAGGGTTTAACCAATCCTATTCCTTTTTTGTCATTTGATAGATATTATCTATATCAGCGATGCAATATTCTTCTCTAACTGGTTATGTATATCTTACTCCTTCTGATGGATCCAAGGGAACAATTACTCTCATATTATTCCCTTCAAATATCATTTGTCTCTTCTGTAGATTAATTATAGCCATATTGTGAAATGCCCAATCAAGTCCAAGAAATGAAGGATAGGGTTTATTGTCACCAAAGATCTCTATTACTTCAAAATTAGTAGTAGTGTGAACTCCTTCATTGTCCATTATTACACCTAGTAGTCTTCCTAAGGGGAAGACCTTTTGCTGGTTTTCCATCCTTAATTGAATAGGTTACCACTGTAGCTTTGACTTACCAATTAAATCCCATGTATGTTTCGTTAAGACATTAGCATCAAATCCCATATCGAGGATAACTAGATCCATCTTATATACTCCTATCTTTGCACTAAGCCTCATCTCTCTTGCGGATCTCTTTTCTTGATGCAAATTATTGACTGCATGCATATCACTTTGCAGTGTTTCTTTGGATGAACAGGAATCTATCAACTCATGAAGCCCTTCTGCCACCTTTTGATCTCTTAATAATTTTATACAAGCATGCATAAATACTTTCTTGATTTGTTGAATCCTAGTCTTGTGTCAGAGCTCAATCTTATGTCGAAGCTCGGTTCTGCAGTAAAGCTTGATTATGAGTAGAATATAATGACATGTTGCAACTAGTTCTCTACTTTGGCTGTACATTGGAGGTCGAAGCTCCAACATCCATAAAGCTTCACTTTTCTTCCATAAATACTTATTTTTCCTTCTGAATATAAAAAACGAGAGCTTTATCAACAATTTTTCTAATCCATGTACTTTCAGATTCTCTCTTCTCATCTGCTCTATCACTTCCAATCACAACTCCACTTTTAGTGACAATACTAATTCGAGGTTCATTGATGCTCCTTTCAGCAATCATCCGTTGAATATTTTGTGTTAGTTGTTGATTCCTTTTTTCTTGCACCTTTTCGATAAGTATATGGCATTCTTCAATTAAATGGTCAAAGAATTTACAATACTTACATGTCATTATAGGGTTCTGACAATCCCTCACAAAATGACCTGCTTGGACACAGTTATAGCAAATGATTTCTCCACGCCGTCAACTAGCTCCAACACCTCAAACTTTTCCTTGGTAGCCTCCTCCACTACCACCTTGTCCACTACCTTCATGTCCATGTTCTTCTACTTGCATTCTTTAAGTGTCAGCATGACTCTCCATCATTAGTTCATAAGCTCGACAATTATTCTCATAATGTCTAACTGATTTACACAATTTGCAATATAGGTTCCTTGGAGCCTACACATATTGCTATAATATGTAACAATTTTCTGATCAATGTTGGTCATTGGTCTTGCATATCTCACACCATGGGCTAGATCCTGCATTTAAAGGATTCAGTTCCCCACTAGCCATGTAGTCTCTAAATATAGGACATTGTTCTTTAGAATGGCCCTCCAATCTACACTTTGTACACCATACTTCTTCTCTGACTTCCTTGCTTTTCATGATATCTTGTATCTACAGGGTTAGGTTCACCAACTGACTCTGACTCTATTGCACACCTACATTAGTATCTCCTATCGGTGAAGCTTCCAACTTCATCGCAAATTGTAGAGCTTCGTCTTGACTTGTTATCTTTTGTTTCATCAATGGTATTCTGATATGTGGTAACAACGCAACTATAAACCATTCTTAAGGTTGTTTCAGAGCTATTTCAAAGCTCATTTGAATCAATAATTCCATAAATATATGATAAAATTTCCAAAGAGACTCAATAGGTTTATGTTTAATTTCTTTTAACTCAGTGATGCACTATGACTCACACTTTGGCTACTTAAATTCTCTGATCAATGCTGCTTTAATATCTGCAAATGCTATAATCTGATTATTTGAATACTTCATATACCATGCCAATGCTCTATCTCGGAGCATTGTAATGAGTTGCACTTCCTTTATATTTTCATCATTGATATGCTTCACGGTCCATAATGCTTCACATAAAAACCAAAATTGTTCTGAATCCTCTGATCCTATTCCTTTTAAAACATGTAGCTTAATATCATCAACCATATTTATTCTTTGAGGGAAAGGGGGATGAGTAAGGGAAGGGGGATGGGATGTATGGGGAGTAGGGGGAGAATTGGGAGGGGGAGGGGGAGAGCCACAAACACCCTGATTATTATTGGATTTTTGCTACTACAAACTCTCAGGTGGTGAATACAACAAAGTTACCTAAGGGTTATGAGGGTACCTATCTTCTCTTTCACTTTCAAACTCACTCAAAAGAGGACTATACTTAGTCTCTATAGAGGACTTTGGATCTTGTTCATGAGCTCTCTTTCTGGTATATATTCTATATCTTTTTCAACTTCGCGTTGTTTTGATCTCTTGGTAATATTTATTCTCTTTTCTTCCAAACATAAGTAAACTAGAAATCTAACCGCATCAATAAAACTCCATTTTCACATAGAAGAATATTAATCCAAAGTTTCAAATATTTTAAATACTTTCCTTGCAGTCCTTTCTAAGAATCACCATTCTACTTCGTTTTAGGGTACAATCTTATCTATTGTGAACTCAGTAATGAATCCTACCAAGATGCTACCAATCCAGAAATCAACTCCCTTAAAATCCTATTGTCAGTGCTCTTGAGTCATTGTATAAATTCAAGATTCCACATTGTATGTTCTCCACCCTTAAAACAGGTCTTTCTTTCAATGAACCTTGGTATCCATTCATATAGTTTAAGAGTAAATGATGTGAACAAAATTTCATATTGATGTGTGAAAATATATCTCTGTAACCAAGATTTAGACTTCAGCTGAGGCTTTTTGTTCTCTTGATCTGCAAATTGTCACTCCCTTGATTTTAACAAATATTGAATCTCCTTCTTCAATGAATGCAACATAAACATATCCCTCAAACAAATCCCAATCCCAACAAAAAAACCATTTTTTGACTTGTTATTTGGGCTAACCTAGGTTCAATTTATACTACGCACCAACAAAACCCTCAATAAGCAACCCTTTTGGCAATGACCTGCAAGCATATCGCACTATCACCTGAAGTGATTATGGGAGGATGTAGAACTAGGTTTCTCCAGCCTTGAGGGATGTGGAGATGTGGTATTTTTATATTTTCTTACTCTTAATATTCATAGATTATTGTGTCGCATTCATTAAATCACTTAACATGTCATATAACCTCATAAAACATAAATGTGTTGTAATAACATGCACCTATAATAAATTTCTACACTACAACATATAAAAAAAATATACACATGAAGACACCAATTTTACCGTGCTTCATCTCAATGTGGGACTATCTTCATAACAATGGTTGCTTATAACAATGAATATTGTGCAACAAACAGTTCTTGACCTACGCACTAAGATGCAAGTCATCTATGCACTCAGCTGCGAAATCAGGCCTTTATGCACTCAACTGCAGATGCTTGCCTTCTTTCCCGAACCACAGATCATAAGAATACAACCATACAATTCATTCCAAGATTACCAGATCATTTTCTTCTTTATTATTGACCCTATATATTGTTACATCGAGGGTATATCATTACAATACCATGGTCCATATACCATGGACTCCCTAATATAAGCAACTATGGTCCGAAAACCATTGATATTTTATAAAATTACAAAAGGAAGGGGGTTCACCCTATCCTGACACCCTTATACTATGGGGTATATACAAAAATACTCCGCTACATGCTTCACTCCACAAAATGTGGAGTTCTTGCCAAAAACTAGGCCAAGTTGGAATGCACCCAACAGTTATCCCTGATCTCCAAGCTACGACTTAGTAGCCCTTTTCATTCAGTTTTCATCCATTTCCAAACTAGAACTAATAGACCTCTTTCCTCCTAAACAACTATAATTCATTCACTGCAACTACTCACAAAAACCACCTAACGAACACCAGCAACAATCTGTGATTCCTGGTAAAAACACCATCACCTTCAACAATTTCTCATTACTGAATAAATCACCAAACTATATGCATGAGTAACATCAACACCAAAATTCACCTTTGGTGAACACATCAAGGCACTAATCCCCAATTAATCATTCACCAATCGTATATGAAATATTTTCTCTGATTCACCCTTGATGCACAATGCATCTCATTGCACCAATAACCTCTCATACACACCCAAAACTTTGCTACTGAAATTTTTCTTTTAAATTTCTTGACTGATATTTTTGGAATTGGAATTTTAGTTTTCCTTCTATTTGAATTTGCATGAATTTCTTATTTTGTGCCTTTTTCTGTTCATTCAAGTCTTCATGATTTGTTCTTCAAGTCTTCTTTTACTCCTCACCTATTACTTCCAGAAATTATGAGTTAAACTATTGTTTTCTTGCTTATTTTTAACATTCTGGCCTTTTAACAGGTTTTAACAAGGTTTCTCTAATTTTAGCAACAGTTAAATTTGGATTAACTACTATATGTTCCACTAAACTGCCACCTTTTAAAAGTTTCTGACTCATTCAATTACTACCCCAATGTGCTACAAAAATAACTTCCGACTCATTCATCCAAGGCCTTTAGTTATGGCCCAAAGCCTTTTAATATATGCCAAAATGCCTTTTGATATATCACTTCCAACCCACACTTCCAAATTAAATTCCTTTCCCTTTTTATTTTATTAAAGAATCTACTTAAAATCCACCAAATTTGGCTTTAGCACCTTTTTCGCTGGAACCTATATGCTTTCTACCATCGAACTGAGTGCAGTGATCTATTGTTGAATCCTTCAAACACTTAACCTATTTAGGGCTACGATGGTTCAGTATCCTTCATAAACTTCTGCGACCTTGATTCTTTGCTTTGTGTAACCTTGTGTCAGTGCTTTGGCCTAGAGCTCTATATCCCAATGTTTTTTTTCATACCCCTTTTTATTAAAATTTTGGGCTCATACCTGTGGGCTTAGCTATCAATGGGCTCTATCATACCTTCCTCTTATTTTCTTTCCAAGCTGTCAAAAGCCTCGTCAGCCCAACACCTTTTTTCTGATGATTCCTATGTGTGCATCATTAAACATCACAAAATCCCCACTTATGGGATGAGATGTTCTGTTGGGACCTCCATTGAGACAATATAAATGCTCACGGGCTTCATTAACTCTGACATGCCCATTTCATCCCAATGCCCAATTATCACACTAGTTATCCTTTACGCTGCTCCAAGACCATTTTGGGTCCTGTCAGTGTGATGATGTCATACTGACATCACCTATGCTATGTGTCAGTCATTAATTGGCCCATGTGTCACTAAAAAATGGGCCATTCAGGTACCCAAAAACACTGAGTCTTCTTGCCACATGTCATTCTTCGATTGATTGGTTGTTCATGTCATCTTTGACCAATAAAACATTGCCACCTATCTTGCTGTCAGAGAGGGGAGAAAAGAGTCCGAGGAATTATTTTTCCACATATTTTCTTTGTAAAATTTTAATGCTTCCCTACTTGTTTATTTTTCTCTTCTCAAATTTCCTTTGGTTCATCTCTCCTCTGCATGTTGCCCTGATATCCTTTAGGAAAATCCTTTACGGGCTTCATTGTCACTATGGGCATCTCTTGCTTACCTTTGAGGTAATAAATTGTGATGCTATCAGCACCACGTTTGCCTACTTGTTGCATCTTGATGCTTTAACTTTGTGTGCCCTTAACTTTTTGTGGGGTGTTACCTCTAGGCTACATTCGTTGGGTGGGATCCACCACCATCCAATAAAAAATGCTCCCACTACTGTGCTTAGATTGCCACATTTTCCTATAGCTCTGTATAGTGGCTCCTCTAATTTTGATGTTGGTTTTGGATCTGCCAAACTTGGCTTCACTCCAAAATGGTCTCCAAGCCGTTTATATCTACTAAAATTTGGCTTGGGGTCATACAACTTTGACTGGATCTATCTCTGAAACTACGAGGACATTTTCAAGCTTCCACATACCATTTGAAATATTTCTTAGAGCCCTTTCCATCTGATTGGGTTTCACCTATATTTGACATGATATGATGTGATATAAGTGGCTCCAAAGTCCTTGAACTTATCTCACCATGAATAATGATCTTCATTCTTCATGTATCTGATCCTGAACACTTATGCCATCCTTTTCCATTATCTTACATCTTTTCCATCCATTGATAACAAAAACACTGTCACCAACACTTTTTAATTCTCATGATTTGCCTTTTTCACCTTTTCCTTTACCTTTTCCATCAATGAAAACATATTTCCAATAGGAAGTGCACAATGTTAAGTCACATATGTGACAAAGTGCAGACCACAACCCTTCTTAACTAGTGACATTGACTAGTGGAAAGGTGGGGTGGGGGGTGGGGGGAAAATGAATGAAGGTCATTTATCCACCCTAGCTGATCATGCCATGACGTAAATCTACATGGTATTTAACCGTAGGCCACATGGCACTATTTATTTGGTTAATCTTCGAATGGGCATAACTTCCAAACCTAGTGTTGAATTGAGATCAAAATTATATCACTGGAAAACTATCGACAAGATAAATGCAATGGTAGGATTGGTTTTTTGTTTCAAGGAGATTGGAAAAAGAGGAGTTTGCAATCCCATCTCCATAATAAAAATTTGGGATTGGGTTGAATTTCAAAGTAACACCTTCCGCAACCCCACAATAACCGAAATAGGTGGGAGAGTGTGTTACAAAGTGGTATTGGAGCATGGTTAAATAGTAGACTTGAAGAGGCTCACATGCACACACATAAGATGAGTATTTAAACTACTACTTTATTTTCTATATATAGATTTTAGATTATAACTAATATAATGTTTTATTTGACAGAATTATTAATTAAGTAATTGTGTCCTTCAATCAACATAGTAATTGAGATTTGATGTTTTGATTGTTTCACATCAACAAGCCTATTATAAATATGCTAAGGTGATGGCTAATTGTGTTTAATTTCATTTTTATTTGGTTGGATGACATCTATGTTTTTGTAACAACACATAGAAGACATTAATGAACAACAAGAGAGAACAAGGAAGAGTGGTAGGATGGAGTAGTATGGCACAAATAAATCATAGCATGACTAAGAAGAAGATTCAGTTCTGAAAAGGAAAGAAGAATACTCACTTGATTGGATGGACATAGTTAGAATCATAAGAGATGAAATGAGAAGCTATAAGAAAATAATGAAAATATTGTTATATAAAAAGAAAAGAAAGTAAAATTAAATGATGTGATATTGCAAATCCTATTTGATCTGCAAAGGTAGAAACAACATAGGCTTGGTGCGAGCTACCTACATAAGCACAACTCTAAACCTAGTTTGTTAGATCTCGAAGGGAAAATGTTGGATTCCCATAGGGTAGGATGTAGGTCAAGGAAAAGACATAGGCATGCATATGAAAGCACAATTCCACTCAACACTTTGAAAAGAGATTCAAGCAACCATAACCGATCGTCGTACACTATAGTCAAGAGTCACCATTAGCATGGGAGAAGCAATAAGAGTTGAATTCTAAAGGAGTTCAAGAAAACAAACCCTCTTCCTTTGATGGAGAGGTAAATAAGCCTTAAGAGGCATATACTTGGATATTGAGGATGAAGAAGTACTTTGGAGTGCATGCTTAGTTTGAGAACATGAAGGACATAATAACTATTTTCATTTTGAAAGAAAAAGTTGATTTTGGTGGGAAGGTTTGATTGAATGTTAAAGACATAATGGAGAAAGAGTTGTCATGGAGAATTTCTGAGAAATGCTTCGAAGAAAAGTACCTATATGAAAAGTATGATGACAACAGGGCTAAGGAATTCTATGAGAAAAATTGGTGAAATTGATAGTTAATGAGTAAACAAGTAGATTCTTACAACTACTAAGGTATGTGCCTTGCAGAACAAATGAGAATTCAAATATCTGGAGGTATCTTCGTGGATTACCAGAAGCTTACTAGGACAAACGAGAGTTTCATGAGCTAAAAATGTTCAAGGACACCATATAAAAGATAAGATACTACTATGAATAGTCCAAACAAAAGATTGAAGTTTGAACATAATGGAAGAAGAAAGATAAGGTAAATTAAAAAAAAAAAAATGATCAAAATCCTTAATATATAAGCAAGGAGGGAAGAAATGGAAATTCACTACTTATACCAAGAATTAATATCAACAAAATCCTACAAAGACTAGCAGAACCCCAAAAATCCACAAAAGAAGAGGAAAAAGGGCCCAAGAAGGGGCATGTATAATGTTGGACTTGTGGAGAAAACCATATGCAGAGTAGTTGTCCTCAGTAACAATGGACTAGCACAAAGTTGTATAAAGTACAAGAAGCAAAAAAATGAACGATGTGGCTCAGAACATACCCCAAATTTATGATTCACTAGATAATAGGTAGGAAGATTAGTAAGTTACAGTAATTCAAATGGAAGGTATGGTCATCAACCAACTTGTTTCTATTTTAATTGACCCAGTTTCTAATTTCAGCTATCTCAACCTAAAATTGGAGAGAAATATAAATTTCCAAATAGGAATCATGAATAAGGATGGTTGGTTAAAATGGACATGGTAAGAAAAAGGTGGGTGGGAGACATAATGGAGTCATGTTGTATGCAGATTATTGGTATGAACACCACAACTACTAAGCTAGCACCCAAATTTTTTCTACCATTTACGATTTTGCAAAGAATGCAACTAATGTCCTATAGATTGGCCTTGCCACCAACAATGAATGCACATAATGTTTTCCATTTTTCTCTTCTTAATAAGTGTGTACATGATGCCAATCATATTTGTTGTTGGTATTTGATATAGGTGGAACCCAAGGGAGATTTCCAACCAAAACCACTATACATACTATAATGGAGGAAAATTGTGCTATGAAATTAAGTAATAAAGTAGGTCAATGTGGAAAGGAAAAAATTTAGGCTTGGTGATGCCACCTGAGAGATGGAAGAACAAATTATGGTGTTATACCCATTTTTGTTTGAGGAATAAATAAATGTAAGGGGGTGAGGCTTTTGACACCCCTTATGTGATCACATGATTTTGTAATGATAAATGATGACTGTAATTATAAATTAATTTTATATTTTCTAGAATTGATGAATGGGAAGAAGGAGCCATGATCTAAGGGAGTGTTGCGAGTGGTGTTGGCTGGCACAACACCAAATAGCTGGCAAGAAATTATTGGGAATAGGTT
>APFE030274858.1:51531-65236 GCA_000404065.3 Pinus taeda
GGGGGGGGCCAGCTATGAATATCCAAGGGGAAAAAGAAAGGATGGAAAGAAAAACTGAGGACTTAGATAGTAAAATGCAACACAAACAGACTGAGAGTAAGTTGGAGAGAGAAACAAGAATGGAGTGTATGAGTAAGGGTGTCTCATGCTAGAAATGTTTTGTTGATATTGATGGATGTGATTCCTAGTATTGGTGCATTTGATTTGAGGGAATATATGTGTCCAAGCTCAAAATATCAGTGGGAGCCCTAGAGGAGGAACTGGGTGACAAGTACTTACTAAAAATGGTTGATAAACCACTAAGTGTTTCTTTAGGAAGCTGAAAAACCACTTAAGGGTTCCAAGTAATATGATTAAGCACTTAGTTGATTATTGTAAGGCTAATAAACCACTATGCGAGGTGGCAATCCACTAAGGTGATTGCTAAAAAGGGGTTGATAAACCACTGAGTTCTTGTTGAGGAAGTTAATGAACCACTCAATCACCTAGATAGTGTGTTATAGGTTCCTACAGTTCTTTCCTTGAAAACAAAACTAATAAACCACCTATAAAGAAAACCTATACTCCTAGAAAACTGAATAATACCCCAATTGAAATTGGTTAGAATCCCTAAGCAATAAATCCCTTAGATAGTGGATCTGCCTTGAGGGTGGACAGATGTAAGGAAGAATTTGATTTAGCTGACCAATAGTTGGGTGGAGAGTTTATGTCCCACCTTCAGTTTCCATACATTTCTAGCCATTCAGATAAGTGTCATAACTTATTTATATTTCATTGTAAATGATTACACGAATATGTTGTTATTGGTTAAAGTATGGCTCTGCGTTAACTCCTAAATGGTCATTGAAAATTGTTGCATGTCCTTGGTGGGAAACATACCTTGGATTTTATTTTGGCTAAGTTGAAATACTAGATGTATGTGGATGATATGAATTTTCTTTATTATATATGAAAGTATGGCTAGTTGCATGAAGACATGCAAATAACTCCTAATATCCAATACTTTGATTGTTGGCATGTTTATGAGATGAAAGGCTCACTTTATAATATTGTTTAATATTGTAATGTATTATGTTATGAAAATAATGGATTATTGTAACCACCCTCCTCTCGTGCCTACCCAATTATCCAGCCAACCGGGGAAAACATGTGTCAAAGACGCTACTATGATATGATTCAACCTCCTTGGTAACCTTAAAGAAATGGAATCGACAAAAACACATCAACCATACCTCCTACATCAGAAACAAGACCCGAAGAGACATCCCATCCACTCAAGCATCCTTCCCCTTGGTCCCATTGAATTTTTGACCTCTTGACCTCTAGACTCTCTCATGCTATCGGCATCCTAGCATCCAAGGAAATCTAGATGCTCTCACAGGCCTGCAAGCTAGAGTCTAGGGACTTTTCCCAGCATACTTGTGGCAATGTCCCCAAAATTGAAAGCACCTTTCTAGCCCAAAATTCCATCCACTACCCAGAATGTGTATATCTTTCAGAATCCATCAAAGACATGATGACAAGACTACTAAACAAAAAATAAACATCATGGGTATGCTTGACCATCCCCGACTAGGATTGATATTCTATCAAACACTTGGCCTCAATACAATCTACTGGTATAGGTCAATACAAGACAGAGAATGAATGACCGAAAAAACTTATGAAACATGACAAGAAGGATCACCACCTTCTCCATTTAACTTTTATAACATCAATTAGCTATTGCATCCATCAATTTAACAGTTACAAGTAAATACATGAGATAACCATGACATGAACCAGTTATTTAACCAAGCTTATAACCAACATAAAACCATGTAAAAAACAGACGTATAATAGCCGTTAAATCCACATATAAATAGGTGAAAAATAAAGAGAAATTAGTTTTCATTAATCATAGGCAAATCTGACTAGGTTTGATACTTCCACATTCCACCCGACCATAGACATGGATGAACTAATTCTTTCTTTTAGCTTGCCACACCCGTGCCATATTCCAAGCATGAATGTGGGATCTCATGGACAAACCAATCTAAAAGTGATCAAGGGAATCCAGAGGTTAAACCACCTCCACCCTCACCAAACGTGATCACACCAAAACCGAACTGAACTTGGAATTCCATCTGGAATCCATCACTATCCTTGAGGAATTTTCCATCTCCTTATCTCTCAGGATTTACCATAATCCAATCCTGGATCACTAGGCCCTAAACTGAGACCAGTCTCTCACACTTTACTGCAATATAAGCCCACATCGCTATGACCTAATTCGAGACTACTCCCTTAGGATCTACCATGTATCTTGCTAAAATTGATCAAGGGATTCCTAGGCCTTTGGGAATGAACCTTGAGACCACCTCCACCCCAGATTTTGAAATCCATCCGACAAACCAAAGATCAAAAATGAGATAAACATCCCAACATGTCATGGAATCCATAAAAATGCATGTCTAGGTTGAAAACCACTGTCATAACCTAGCAAAACCATGCCACCAACAACAAGAGAACCATAAACCGACATGAAAAGCCATGCATGACAAAACCAGCTAGGAAATCACACATGCAAGATGTTACATGCAAGTATTCCTGCTGAAGCTGCTTGATTCTTCTTTTCCTTACTTGATCCTTTCTTTCCTTCCTTTCCTTTCCTTATCATTCCCTTGCTTATGTTACCCTTCCTTGCTCCAAAACCTGAGAAAAACTTGAGCCAAGAGCTTCCAATTGATCCTCATAAGACCTTTTATCAATAAGGACTATATTTTCTTCATTTTCCATTATTTTTCTTCATTTTCCTCCTCACATGCAACCTATGACCTTTCACCTTAGTTCTAATTTCCTTTATTTTCATAAAGAAATGTGCCAAAAAATCCTTTTCCTTTGCCAATTACCTTAGTAGAAAAAACATCCAGTGATGCCCACTTGGATATCTTTTCCAAACATTCAGCTTGGAATGTGTCCCTTACCCATGGTCTTATTTTCCTTTATTAACTATTATTACATGGAATTTTCACCAGGGTTGTTACAATTATGCCCCAGTGCGATGTGTAATATGGGCACATGTAAAAGCTTACTTAGATGTTGTGGTAAATAATTTGTAGAGAAGTAATATATCAATGCTTAACTCACAATCAATGTTTAATGGAAAACTAGTTTTGTGAGTTGTTGATGTCATTATAGTCATTCATATGCCATTTTTAATTCATTATGTTTGAAAGGAGTTTCAATATTATCGTTCATATGTGCTAGGTATCACTAAAACACAAGAGAAACTTGGACAAATCCTGGAAATCCCTTAGAATTTATAAATCTACGTACTACAAGGATTGAACTTGAATTTAGGACCATATATGTCATTGATATAGTATTGTATCTAGGCCAAATGTTTTGAAAACTAAACAGACGTATTTGGATATGTAGACATATGGGTCAGTTTCACTTGTGTGCTTTTATGGAAGCGCCAAGTTCAAACCAATTTGGATATGTTTACTTAATCAAGTTATATTCAGGGTGGGTTCCATTTTGGGAGCCTTATGGAGAGGACCAAATATGTATGCAACCTAGATTCCAAAGGAAATCTAGGGTGGGTCCATTGGTGACATCCTGGCACAAAGCTTGATGGTCTCACAAGAAGTGGTTGTATCGTAAAGTTCGAAACATCTAATGTTGTAGAACCAAGACTCGAGAGGTTGGATGTGGGACAAAACCATATGAGTGCATAAGTAGGAGGATACTCGAGAGTCTAGAAATATGGAATATTTACAAGGCACAAGTTTGTGAATGTCGAGATATGTATCAAGCCCATATATAATGTGGAATCATGGATTTTTAGGAAGGATTTCACATGGTGGGTCCCATGATTTAAGTTGAGGTAGTAGGTGCCATGTAGGCCACACAAGGAAACATGAATTCCATGTGGAAGGTGACATGGAATATTGCTTACATGGAACCTTTGGGGCGTGACAAATCGTAGGTTGAATTATCCCTATTGGATGACCAAAGAGTCCATTTTTTGATGACATGTGGAACGATCAGAGGATGTCATTTGGAAAGGTCGCATCGCCTTGAAGTTAGCATGATGTTAGAAAGAAGTGAAGGATACATATGATGTGGAACTATATGACGTGGCTTCTAGGTGGTGCCATGGGTCGTACCACATCAGAGGTCACAGAGGGGAAAACATTAAGTTTGGTGTCCATAGATGATGAAGACTCTGTTTTCACATTATAATTAGTGCCAAGTCCTTTGGCAATGTTCTAGGAAATGGGCATAGGCTAATATAATGTGCTAGATAGGAATATTTTCTGCGGTTAAGCTTAAAATCCCCATCTCATCATGCTGGTGAAGAATGATATTTACCTCTTTCCTTGGCAGAATGACACATTGGCACTGAGTATGCTTAAAAGAGCGCACAATGGAGAACTTTTTGTTAGAAAAATTACAATGTAAGGGTAATTACAAACCCTCTGCCTTGTTAAATATCGAGAAGGTATGGCCACCCACAATTAATACGGGTTTTCCATCTATCAAGGAGGCCACATGAAATAGATTAGATTAAGGTAAAGTATGAGGCATTTATTTACATAAGAAAAAAACTATGGGTCCCCCCATCATCATTAAATGATATAGAGGCAAGACCCCTCAACAATGAATGTAGTTCATCTATCCGCCCCAACCAATCATGAAATGGTGTAAAGTTACGAGGTGTTTAATTGTTGGCCCTGTGGGTTCCATGTGATATTATTTAATTGGATTATCTTCAATTGGGAATAAATTTAAGTCATTGATTCCGATTAACATGTAAATTATGTTTCCAGAAAGCTCTCAACAAGCTAAATTCAATGATGGCATTGGTTTTGAGTTTCGAGGAGGTTGCAAAAAGAGGAGTTTGTAATCCAATATCCATAATAAGCCTTGGGGACTAGGTTGAATTTGAAAGTAGCACCTTCCATAGCTTGGAAATAACCCAAGGGAGTGGGAGGGTATGTTACAATTTTGTGGTAAAACTAGAAATAAATATAGAATTAATAATGAGATAAAAATTTGATATATTGTGTGACATTATATATTAAAAGGGAAAAAAAGAAAATAGTCAAGAAGGTCATTATAATATTCTTGAAGAACTAGAGCTCCATATAGAGGACATACGTGTCAAATATGATGGTATTTTATGTAAGGCTAGAGTAATTGAGATCCAGGAAGAGGGGATAGAGGATGTAATTTCCTTTAAAAATGAAATAGATTAAATGGGTGTGTAGAGTAAAGGAAAACAATCAGATGTGAAACAATATTGACACACTCATAATTGGGAAAGGTTCTGAGGAACAAAATAAGATCAATGTTGATATTATAAGGAAGAAGATGAAATAATCATCAATATTCATGGAATAAAGTATCATAAAGAATTATTCAATAGGATATTATCAAGCACCAACATCTATTACAAATTGGAGAAGTTGCAACAACTATACATGGGATCAAAGGAAAGAAATTATGCATCAACCAATGATCAAAGATTAATACCAAAATGAATTAATTTATATGGATAAGTAATAAAAAATGGCAAGAATATAATATTAATATAAGAAAATATTATTATTTGATTTGATCACATGTAGCACCCTTAATTCCAAAGCTTTAATGAGAAAGCATTTTGAAGGAGGGTACTATGATATGACCTCAAGGGGGCATATAATGGGTTGAATGAATATGATATGATCGCAAGGTGGGGACTACATGGGGTTAAAGGAATATGTAATGTGTATACATGCACGTAATAGAGATCACCTAATAATAAAGGAGCCGCATGTGTTATGTGTGAATAGGTATATATAGAGATGATGTAGTCATTATTGATGATATGTAATTTGGATGTAGGAATGTATTTGGAGGAGTTTCTCCTTTTCTTTAACCATTTATGAGTAGCTTATCACCCACATTGGTGTAAACGTTGTTCACTTTTGCTTTCTTATTATATCTTTAGTATTTAAATCCTAACAAAGGAGTTGTTTCAAATTAGAATAACATGGAAATATTATGAGATATTTAAGATCTCATAATTATATTTATTCCCCATTATGTGTACAAACGCCATACAATGATTTTCTCACAAGCATCATAATAATATGCTATAAACAATAAATTTGATCACTAGAGAATCATTACATCATTTGTTGTAATCAAGGCATTTGGAAGAATATATAATTAACTTATATTTATTGTTAATGATAACTTTAAACATCATTGATAAGTGAAAAATATAGTGTCAATATTTGTTGTTGTTAAGGATAAGCTATCAAGTGTAACAATGTTCAAAAAGAATTAATAAGCTTCAACCAAATCCTCAATAAGGTGAAAGGAAAAGAAATATGATACTCCAAATAACCAATGTGGAATGACCACCAATGAAAAAATAAATATTCTCATGATGAAGTGCCAAAAAAACTCTAATATTTATATTGAATCTATATTCAAACTATTCACACTTAATATTAAGAATCACAAAAAAAGTAGAGATTATACTACAATAAATAACCTCCAGTAGAAAAATCATGAATCACGATGGAATGTGAAAAACGTTCACCATGGAATGTGAAAAACGTTCAAAGAAAATATCTCCAAAAAGATGTGAATGATAGTAGACAATTAATTTGAATGTGATCTAATGGGACATAACTATCAACAACCAATTATAATGCTTCATTCAAGAAGCTTAACATGACCTCACTATGATCATCCATTCCAAAAGAGCTCAAATATGCACCACATATAATGTAAAATGGTATCCACATGACAAATAAATTATGTCATGAAAAACACACAATTTATAATCAATAAGATACCATGAATAAACGATCTCAAATATATTGTTGTCCTAGTCAAACAAAAGAGAAACATGTGGTCGTTACCATCCTCAATAATAATATTTTCAAATAAATAGATTTTTTTTTGTCACTATGCCATAGAATATTCAATTTTATACATTTTTAGAAGGGATTCAATCTAAATCATATCTATATCGCCAAGATGACAACTTTAATATGGAAGAATGTGGTCTATCCATAGGGTTTTGAAAAAAATTGAAAATTATCATAATCAAATAGAATAATTTACTAAATCTAAATATTCCACTATATAACTATTCCCAAAAAAACAAAGTGCAAAATGCTTTAGTAAAAACATGTTGTATGACAAGGTTATGGTAGTTATGAAAATCATGTTGAAAATATTGGTGTTAATCCATTGAAGCTAATCCAAAAGTGCTATGTGGCAACTTCTAATTGGTGTGAATGTAAATCCATATATTTTCATGAAACGTTATAGAGGATTGCATAGAATGTACATAGTTATTATGTGATGTACATAATGTTGATGTGGTATTTATGGAATGTTGATTTGAGATGTGTTGAAAGTGACAAAAGGTAGTGTACAACATTATACATGGAAGCTGAGATTGCAAGTTTTATTTGACTACGGAATGTTGATTTGAGATATGTTGAAAGTGACAAAAGGTAGTGTACAACATTATACATGGAAGCTGAGATTGCTAGTTTTATTTGACTACACCCAATTATTCCGTGCATGTTTATTTAGCGGATGATTTCACATGGTACTGAATATTTGGTACCTCCAAATGATAAAATTATTATACAAGAAAATGTTAGTTAAGGTTGAGAAGCAACTATTTTCTAGCGTGGTGTCCCAGAAAAACCAAATGCATAACATAATATTATAACATAATGAGTAAATCCGTGTTGTTTGACGTTAAATTCATCGTGTTATATAATGTTGAAGAAATAATTTACAAACATTTAGAATGAATGCACAACCAACATTTGTTAGAATAAATTATGAATATGTAGGGAAAATGTAGGTTAATTATGATAAACATGACGAAGTTGGCTAACTAAACCATTTTGACACATTTGCATTTTTTATTAGACAAATAATACACTTATTTCTATGTATTTTAAGTGCACCTATAAGTATAATCATATATTGGCCTAAATAAAGTTAATACTAACCCTAATATCAACTAAATAGCATGATCCAAATGTAATGGTAACATTAGATATGAAATAAATAGCTAAAAAGCCCAATCATCTTGTCTAGATTTAGATTGGTAGATATTTGAAAAAATAGGGTTCAACAAATAGATCTAAAAGATAAACTTATGGAAGAAATAGTAAATATTATATGTAATATTTCCATAAAAATAAAACATCATATTGACACTTGGTCTGATGCCAACCCCGTTAGGAAGAAATAATGTCAACTACACCCCTCTAACATAGAAATGATCAAACAGTAAATTGAGAAATTCCACAAAGATAGTTTCGTTTATCTTATCACTTACATTTCTTGGGTTTCTAACCTTGTACCTCTCATGAAAAAATAGGGAACCATTCGAGTTTGTATTAATCTTCGAGATCTAAACTAAGCATGTCCCAAAGACAATTAGCCTATGCCATTCATTGACCAAGTCATCGATGCTTTTGTAGTTCATAAGGCCCTATCCTTCATGGAAGTGTTCTTTGGGTATATAATCATATTCAAATTCGCCACACCGATCAGTATAAAACAACCTTTAAAAACCCATGGGGCACATTCTCATATCGAGTGATGCCCTTTGGCCTTAAAAATGCTAGTGCCACCTTCCAGCAAGCCATGAATTATATCTTCCATGATCTTGCTCTTCTCATTATTTCCTATTTGGACGAGATTACTATATGATCCAAAAAGCGTGATGAACATCAAGAGGACCTTCGCCTCGTGTTTCAAAGATGCCAGCAATATAACTTAGGTTTGAACCCTCTCAAGTGTGCCTTTGCATTAACGAAGGACGAATACATGGATTTATTGTTTCCTACCAAGTTTTTTGAGTCGACCCTCTCAAAGTCCACGTCATCAAGGAAACAACAATTTGCAGCCTTGACACTAGGTGGAGGGTTGCCGACCCAGCCAGTCGAACAATCATCGCCAGCACATCTAGCTTGGTGAGATCCAAAATAGTCTCAACCTTTTTGCTACCCTCATTAATAGCGTTGGGTCTGCAGTGACCCCGTGCCCACGCATGCATATCTGCCTACCCAAAAGATGCATCTACAAGACCTCTCGATGGGGAACCAATATAGTAACAAAGTACACATCCACAAATAAATAAATAGGAAGGTTAACATCGCTGATACTGAATATCTCATGCTTTGTATCCCAGCATGGGATCAAGAACCTCAGGAATGCATCATGCAACCTTAGAACTGGGTTCTGAAGAAAATTCAGTAACCCCCAACTAGCTAGTGTAGCACTAACCAAGTCTACCAAAATCACAAAGTTGTGATTACATGCTCTAACCTATCTCTCCTTGTGCACTTACCGGGCGCACAGGCTAACCAGAGTGACAAAAAATAGCTCTTGAAACAACTATGATGTCCCAAAATAGCAAGTGGAAATGAGGTGGCTTATCGCCCACTTTTCCCTATATATCGCCCTCTTTGTCATCTTCTAGAGCATCGTACAGGAGCTCATGACCTTTGTTTTTAAATCTATCATAGGCACAAGGATCAAGACCACATCATCTTCATCATGGTACTCTCATTCCATTTCAACCGCATACACATTTTTGGGCCCACCACATGCTCAAAGTACCACTACAAGTGCATCTTCTCTTGTTTTTCGTTCCATATTGTTTAGTCGATTTCAAATTATATATGACATTTTCAAGATGTTTTCACATGGGGTAATGATAATTGAGGTTACAGGTACATCAAGAACTTCCTACTAGAATCAACATCCTGGTGGTTGTTGGCAAGACAAGTATCATTCGTCACTCAACATGATAGGCTTCCTACAAAGCTTTGTATATCTTGACATCATTTCTCTAAAATGTGCCATAGGGTCCATCATATTGACCACATTTACCACCACATCCCCTTGCACATGGTAAACATCCATGCAAGTTGATAGAGCCTCCCTACTCATGGATCACCTCATGTTATAGACCACTACATTCTATTTGGAATCCATGACCATATACTCTGGCTTGGAAGCCATCTCACTTGCATGCCCTGAATATTAGCCTCATTCCTCTCTTCTTCACTTACTACTAACCATCCTTACTCTCAAGCCACCTTATTCATTTGCAACGCATCCAGATGAGTGCTCCCCCACATTCTACATTGGGCATATCATCCCTCAATATAACATCATCTCATTTACATCACTTCATTTGCCTCATCAACTTAGCACCAAGACAAAACAATGGGGCCCCCGCCCTCTGTAAAATACACTTTACCTCCACCATCATGCAGGTCACCATTTTCAAGGGGTACTCATCTCTGTGTATGTAAATCCCAAACCACCTTACATTCTTTTGGCAAGTGTACAATTTGCTTTTAGGAAAATGGTTCCCCCCATATTTTCAGGCCTTGTACCCAATGGCATTCCCTAGTCGCCCTTGGTCAGAAGTCAAACATAATCCACATTCATATACCCTCTTCACGCCTCACACCTACCCTAGATGTCATACCAAATGTAGGGCCACTCTTCTCACAAGAGCAACTTTGATTTTCACCACTCACATTATAGCTCCAACCTTGGGAAAGTTGTCCATATCCATGCATATCGTAAGCTTTCATTACCATGTCTTTATGACCCACCTTATTAAAATATGTTTCATTACACATCTTGATTTCTCGAATCAACATCTTAGGCGATTGATGCCTATTTCTTGTCAACTTCAACACCCATCTTCTAGGATCAAGGAAATACCTTTAATGATTCCCCCTTAAGGGACATCCTCAAGTGGCACAATGTGAATCAATATTACCCATTGATGTCATCATTCCCCCTGACATTTGACACCAACATACAATCTCATGTCAGGGTGGTATCGCACTTCATGACTGTTGTGATTCTCTCATTTAGTCAAAAACCCAAACATCACCTAACACCTCACTCAGCAGCACTTACATTTTGATGTGTGGGAGGTACCCCCAATTAAAGACCCATGCACCCACAAGAACTTCATCCAAGCAATGCTTCACCTTTTCTTAATGCATGGGGGCATATGACCCTATTTATGTGTTGAAAGCACCCTTAAGGGCATAAGTAGTTACCATCATCATCCATTAGCATGTCAGCCACTCCAACGCTGAATTGAAAGGAATAATCCTAGTCTCATTGTAATAAATAATCACAAGTCATCATAACGAGCATGGGACATTCCCAACTTTTATGAGCAATTTATTTTTAGGGCATGGTTATCTTTTATCCTTAGTTAAGGTTTTTCCCTACTCATATATGCAACAAGTTATTCTCTCTATCAAGAAGTGGATCAAATTCTCAGTCAGAAAAAGAAAACATGACGTATTTCGACTATATGTTTGCTCCTAACCTCATACATTAGGGGGAACTATTAACACCAGGAAATTGTACACATATTTGTACAATCCAAAAGATGCCCAAAGACATCCAACATAACATACAAGTGAATATTTTCCAGCTGAATAAATTATGAAGTTCAAAAATGTTATTTTTTCCTAAGGTCTTGTATATAAATTGCAATGTGTGATATTTCCTTGAAAAGTTGAGCGGTCAAAGAAAAGGCTGACTTCCCACACTTGGTAGATGATTCCCACAGATGCTCCAATCAAGGACAACTAAATTCATGTTTCCCTAAAGATATGCATCCCTTAAAGGAATCCTCTTGTCCTACTCATAAGTCACTTTCATTCATCAACCAAGAGAGGGAACATAGATTCAACAAAAATTCTATATAAATATGCCATGGGAGAATTAAAGAGAAGAGAAAGTTATGCTAGAAAAATTGCTATCATAAAAATCCTACATTGAATTGTTGAGGTAGAGGAAGTAGAGAACTATTTTGTTGCAAAGTTTCTTCTTAGAAACCCATCATTCTAGTTTGGAGAGGAATTCACCATTGAGAGATCCTTGATACTTCTATGATAGATAGGAGAAGCTTACAAAAAGATTGAGGAAAATGACCTCCTTGCTAAGGAATTTTTGAGCCAATAGCTCAAATAATACTTTTCAAGTGTTTAGTATTCATCTATTTTTTCATCTTCTACCACCAACAATCAATGAAGGTAGCCATTTTCGATAATTTTGTTGACTTGTTTACTTCACTAAGAATTATTTGTTTGTTTACCTCTTTGTTTTAGTTTATGTTTGTATATGCATTTTTCTCACCATTTGCAATGTTTTGTTTATTAATGATTGTCCATTGACAATAACCAATTTGTTTATGTTTCTTTATAGGGAAAAGAAAAACTATTAATAAGGTGTCCTTTGGTACCCTATTGCTACAAAACATTACCACAAGTATTAGAGGAAAGTTTGCAAATAACAAAACTGCTATGATACCACCATATAATGCCTCCTCCCATATTTACCCAAATTCATAATATTTGCAAGTTAAGAGGAGATGAGCATCACTATGACATGACCCAACCTCCATGTTCTAGTTAAGGAAGTGGGTCCTACAAACAGAACACTTACTAACATCCCATAGGGGATACAAATCACTCAAGAGTTGAACAACCACTCCAGGCGATCAATCCCTAAGATGGAACCATTTTTTTATGACCTATCTCCATCACCACACCCTTGACACTACATCCATGTGCTTGGAAGCCTATAACCACACTCACACACTTGCTTCCATGTAGTTATGACCCAAATCCTCTAGTTATGTGCATGCAGTTATGGGATATAAGCCACTTTTTCAGGCTCCTCTAGACCACTTCCAAAAACATCCTATAACTTTCTATAAGCATATAAAAGATGATAATAATTCTAACCATTCAAAATTGAACCAAGAAATTAACCTATGCATGCCTAATCCATGATATACATTTTGTGAAACATATGGTAAACATATAACCTATAGGTCATGAATGCATATCTGATCAAAAATTGATAGTCTTCATTTAAGAATTACCCAAAAGTCCCAATTCCCTCTCAATATAGTTTCAATAAAACTTCTTAGCCCATGCATTCATCAACCATTCCAT
The DNA here is from genome assembly GCA_000404065.3 of Pinus taeda. Taxonomy (NCBI): domain Eukaryota; kingdom Viridiplantae; phylum Streptophyta; class Pinopsida; order Pinales; family Pinaceae; genus Pinus; species Pinus taeda. The sequence continues at coordinate 64,563 of APFE030274858.1, forward strand.
AGCTTATCAAAAGATGTCAAGATCCATAGATAGAATACATCTTGTCGAAAACTGGCTCAATACTAAGAGGAGGGTTGAATCGCTAGTGATGGCATTTATATCAATTTAAAACTTTCTCCAATTTATTAATTTTTAACCATGCATACATTTAAACACATAAACATAGATGAATCCATAAAAAGTAAACACAAAACCATAAAATAAATCAACACAATGGACACAGATGTTTATGGTGGAAAACCCTTCTCTGGGAAAAAACCACCATTTGTTTTCGTTGCTTCTCTGCTTAAATTTTATTAATAAACAAATCAATTTACATCACCATAGTTAGCTATGTTTAGCAATGAAGTTTCTTAAAAAAAATTGACTTTGTGAGTAGTCATCCACTAGTGGCTTATACCCCTAACAAGCCTTGCCCAACACCCATTGGATTATGAGAATATTACTTCCTCTTGTAGGTTTTAACCCTGTACAGAAATTACCTGCATACGAATTCTAAATCATAGGAAAAATAAAAATGCAAGAGCATAACACATAAAACACATATACACAGAGATTTCCCACTGGATCTCAAAACTGAGACTACCACCTTGATTTTTCATTATATTCCTTTCAATGTTACAATACATATTTATACATGCCAAAGCATCCAATACCATGGACCAAAAACCATC